>VXBA01001420.1:1516039-1708464 GCA_013399895.1 Serilophus lunatus
TGGTGCTGGTGAAAGCCGGGCCCCCGGTCCGCAACCCCCCGCCCGCACCCCGAGCATCGCTCTGGTCCTTTGCGGTGAGTGGGCTCTGAGCGCGGTGCCAAGTCTGAAGAGTTCCATCCCTGGCAGTGTTCGAGCCCAGGTTGGACGGGGCTTGGAGCAACCCGGTCTAGTAGAAAGAAGGTGGCTCTGCCCATGGCAGCGGGGTTGGAAGGAGATGGTCTTTAAGGTCCCTTCCAACCCAAACCATTCTGTGATTCTATGAAATTCACAGGGGATGAAGGTGCGAGTGTGGGCTTGTTCAGCTCTCAACTCTGCAACGTGCCAGAGCCCAGCCAGAATCTGTCTGCAGAGCTGGAAGGTGTTGCCCACTCGAGGGGTGCAAAGCTCTGCACCTTCACTGCTCGCTCTCGGGTGGGTTCCACACAACTTCTGCTGTATGGGCTGTCCAGGAAATCACCGTGGAAACGGTGCCAAAAACAGTGGGGATGAGGTGTCGTAATTCCAAAAAGATGCCCACGTTGCTGGAGAGCTACAGCAGAACCAACAAGGGGGATTAGCCATGACTTCCTCCTGCAGCCTCACTCTGCGATTAGTTACGCAAGGAGGTTGTAGGCAAGTATTTGGGTTGCTGGTTTTCGCCTTTATGGAAGGGGATGGAGAGAATCCAGCACCTGAAAATATTTTCCTCTGGAAAACCAAGGGGAGAAATATCTACACCATTTTTGTCGCGTTATCCTGTCTTCCACCCCTCACTCTCATCACCGCGAGTTGACAAGTCGGCCCTGCCTCCACCTCATCCAAGTGACAAGCCAGATGAATGGGAAGGCTTCCTGATCAGCTAATGCATTTGTGTGGAGGGAACGTGGCAGCACACCAGTTTTATGTATATGAATTAGGGAGTGGGAGGACAAGAGCTACAAACCTCGAGAAATACAGCGCTCTTCGAGCAGTGCGTGGATGGCTGCAGGTGCTTGTGTGACTCCACTGCTCAGCATCCCATTGCAGAGAAGCTTTTCAGCTGCTCGCCCTTTTCAGAAAAACTGGGAAAGCAAAAAGCAAATACAAATTAAAAGCTTGTCTTTATTTCACAAAGGCCTCGGCAAACTGCTCAGACATGAAGCCTATAAACAGAGAAGAGCTCCCACGTTAGATGCTTGGTTTAAGCATGTAAATTATGCTTTTCTTTTCAGTTGTAGTTTGTAGGTCTACCAGTGCCTTTGCAAAAATGTCTCCATTAGGGATGGAAGAATGAAATCAGATAAACTCAAAAGCAGAGAGAAGCCTCTTTTAGGAAACCTGGATCGAGCATTTAAGTTTAATGAGGTTCAACAAACTTCTCATTTAAAATAGATGTTTGTACCTCTGGGCTTCCGGGGTTTGGACAGAGTGGGAAAATGAGATACTGAAACAGCAGGAGAGAAGCTATTTCCATAGCTTTTTAAACCTATTGAGCCTTAATTAATATTATTTATTTGTATTACTGTATTGCCTGGGAGAGGTGCTTATGGCTGTCTCCCCACAGCAAGGAGCAGAGGGAGGGGAAGGGCTGGCTGGGCTGTAACCTGGGCAGGGGTCCCACAAGGCACAGAAATGTCCTCCTCAAGTGCTCCCAGATATGCCACAAGAGACAGAATGAATGGTGGTTGGTCTGCTTGGTTCTCAGCAGCCTCCACCAGCAGAAAGGGACACACAATGTCAGGGTTTCCACGGGCTCAAAGCCACCAGCCCCGCAGCAACACTCCTATTGATTGTGCAAGGTAACAGCACATTAACGGAATTTATTAAGAAAATATCCTCTCGCCTCCCATTTTTGCAAAGAAGACATCTGTTCCTTCTGCCCCGAGACAAATAACTCAGGCTCCTGAAGGGTTACAGAGCAGCATCCAAGGCAGGCAATCATTTTCTGCCCAAGCTATCTTCTTTAGTTTAAAAATGTTCTCTGTTCTTTTGAAATGCATGAAGTAGATTGTGGGAGAGCTAATATTATATTCCACTACTGAAAGCTGGTGGAGTATTTTACATTGATGTCTGGCTCTAGTGATTTTCTAAGGATTTTGAATTCATTAAATCCAGCCATTGAATAATCTCCATTCGTGGCGGAAGGAAGGCAAAAGTGCTTACGCTCTACAACAGCAGAAAAACGTGTAGTCTTTTCTTAAACACAAAATCTCTCTGACCCACTGTATGTAGAAAAGGTTGCCCACCATGTAACCTTTGATTTGCAGCCTTTGCTTATGATACAGCCTCATAATACTGCCACTGAATGTAGGAGCAGAGCAGCCTTGGCAGGATGTTTTGCACTGCAGTAGCCTCCTCTGTCCTCAATCAGAATTAAGACCCAATTGTTCCAAGCTCAGACCAGAGACAGAAGCTCAGGACAATGAGAAAGTCCCACAGCGTCTCCCTGTAATTCAGCACGACACTGTGCAAGGACAAGAGTCCAAACCCAGAAATAATTTTTACCCTGGAGAAACAGAAACTTGAAACAGAATTGTTTTGATTCCTTGACGTTGATGTTCGAAGCTTTAAATGAAATCTTGTGCCTCATCATTTTATTTCTGAACTGAGTAACAGTTACTTTGGAGACGAAACTTTGGCTTTAGCTGAATTCAGTGAGAGCTGTCACTAATAAAATCCTGCCCCAGAGACACCACCAGTATCAGAAGAAAACTGCAAGATGTTACCATTTAGCATTACTGCTGCTAAGTGTCAAACACATTGACTTGAACAGAGCAGGTTTTTCTATTTTTTTTTTTAATCTATCATCTAGAAAAATAACATTACAATTTCAGCAAAAGAAACTTGGAAATCGCTCAAGAAGAACTCGAGAGAGTTCTTTCTCAGAATGAAAATAATCACTTCAATTAAATACAGCTTTTGATGTAGATCTAGTTTGACCATCATCAAAGCCCAGAACAGATATTTCATCCTTCCTTGTTCTTTCTCAGCTTTTAGCTCTATGCATGTGAGAATGAATTTTAGCATCTAGAAATGTCCTAAAGCTGTAAGACCTTCTGTATCACTGGTGACTGTCATCTCTTATGGGTCTTGATGTCTTTCCTGTCTAATTTGATGCTGATATTGGGGAAAAGAAAATCCTTAATAACTTCCCCCAGATTATGCTATGTCTGGAGAGCTGGATAAATGTTTCATACATTTTGTATACTGTTGCATAATCTCTTATCCACAGGGCAGTGGTGGGATTTGAGTCAATTCTCCAGGTTAGTAGCAGAGCTTCTCATCTCCAGCCTGAGCACAGAACCTTGCAAGAATTCCAGACATGGCAGAAGGTATCAGTTATGTCACAGGTATGTTTAAGAGGGAGGACTACTAAAATTGCTCATGGAACTAAATATTCATGTACTTTGGATCAGATCTTGCAGATTACCACGATGCCTACTGAACTACCTTAGCAGACCTTTGCAGAACTGGATCCAAACGACTTGCCAAGCTCATAAATTTGGTGGCAAAACAAAGCTGAATTCACTTGTTCCGAGGGCTGCTGTTATCATTCCACATATACTGCAAGGACATCGTGTCTTTCAGCTCTGAGGACCCCATTCTGTGTGGAAGATCTTCCTCCTCCAGCAAGGCTGGCAGAGAAGTCACCACCTCATGTCAGAGTGTTGAGTCTAAGGTGAACCTGAATTTTGTTTGGGGCGTTACACAACTGAATTTCTTTTTTAGTCCTATAAAATATCATCTGGAGTCAGGGTGAAGGGTTTCAGATCATCCTTCAGAGATGAACAAACGGTCATCCTAAAGGAAAAATGTTGTTCCTTGCCACTTGAGGGACACCAGCTTGGCCTCGATTCTATTATTCCTTTTAATATATTAAATATTCTTTGGCTTAGTCATGGGAAGCAAAGCGACACAACTGCTTTCTAATAAATAAAATGTGCTCAGAAGCAACTCTGAAGCTTTCCAGATAACTGCATTTCATGTTTGCCAGGAAGCCAGATGCTGCTATTGGAAAAGTAGCTGCTATGGTTTGTCATCCGAGCCTAGAAATTGATACCCAAGAATGATATGATGAGACAGACTCGATGACAGCACTGCTCTTTCTATAAATAATTTGAAGAAAACTTTTTTCATTTAAAAAAAAAGTATTTTTTGTTAGAGACTTGCACAGCAAACCAGAAAATTAAAAAGGATAGGCATGCTGTGTTTGAATAGGGCCAACAAAAGAACATGATATACACAATTTATAGAAGAATATATAGCAGCTCTCACACATTTTACACCACATAGGCTGTATTTTTCCCATAATACCAATAGTTATGAAACTCATTATCTTTTTGACAATGGAGAAACAGAGTATTATTCCTTTACTGGCTTGATCATGTCAAATGTCAAAGCAAATTATGAATGCTTGTCCTTCAAACACTCAGCCCTCCTGGTAAGATATTAAATATCAATAGCGTTCACATCCAGCTGCAGAATGAACTAATATTGCACACATCTCCCAGATCTAAAGTTCACTGTGCCTGTTACCTGCCACGCTATTCCATCTCTCAAGTCCTACTTCCTCTCCATGTCTCAAGAAACTGGGAAATCCATTGAGGTGGCAAATTCCACACTAAAGACTATCTGGAGTATGAGTTCAGTCCATGAGCAGGGGTTATTTGTGCATTGAAAGTCTTAAAAATGGAACAGGAGAGAAAACAAAGGGTTAATAGGAGCCTCAATTTTGCACCATATTTCAAAGGATTCAGAGAGGCAGTGTCCTGATGAGACACTAGGGAAGTTTCTAGCACAAGAAACCTGCTAGAACTGCAGTGAAGACACTCATTATCTTTTTAACATTTGAGAAACAGATGAGCTGAGAGAGAGTTCATCAGACGAGACACTGCTGGAATGAGCTGTGCTCGTTCTCAGGGCAGCATCCAGAGGGAAATACAAATTCTCCTTGGGAATGAGGGGGTGGAGAAAAAAATGCCTGTGAGGTTCTCTCATCCCACCCTATATCAGTCATATCAGAAATAATGCTGCACCTGTAAACAGCCCAGCAACAGGCAGTTTGTGCTGTACAGACACACACACGCAGAGCTCACACAACTGCACACGAGCTTCAGACAGGCTGAGAGATGGGAGAGGGAGCGGGATGTCACGGTGACGGATTGTGTTTCCAAGGGCTCTCCCCAAGCCCCCACGTGCGTGTGCACATCCTGCTGATCCCTGCCAGGACTCCTGGGCACCGGCTCCTAATCGCTCCACAAACAAAGCCACATTAGTCTCTTTAATGTCCTTTAAAGAAAATAAATATATAAATCCTCCTTCAAACAAATGTTCCGTCTCAGACCTAGAGGGGGAAGATGCCGTAGCAGAAGTCACACGAAGTGTAAAATGAGGCAATCTGTCGGGGAGCTCATTGCCTCTGAACCACTGCGTCACCCAGAGGGGGGAGAATTACCCCTGGCCAGAGAGGGAAATTGCTCCCTGCACTCACATTGCATTTTAACCTGAAGAAAGGGCTTCAATGGGAGCGTGTTAGGAGGCGGATTGAGCGAAACAGGTTTTTAGGATAAGTCTTAAATACTTAAATCAATCACGATAACTTGCTGCACTGAATTTATCTCCTAAGCTGCCTAAAGTAAATTCCTCAGATCTGTCTGAATAATTTGGAGCTGATAATGCAGCGTTTTGAGTAGGAAGGCTGTTGCCCAGTGAAAGGATTTTCTCATTAGAATTTCAGCCGATTACTCACCAGAGAGATGGTCTTTCAGGAGCACACCCCAGCAGCTCCTTTGAAAAAGTTTTATAAACACTCAGTCTACTAAAAAATGAAATTAAAAGGTGAAATCATAGCTGGCCATTACTTCTGAGAGGTCAGGCATAGAAAAGGAAGCCAAAACTTGATTTATCAGATCTTCCCTGTGCTTTGGTTCTTTTATTTCTACACAAGAGACCACAAAATCCTCTTGGATCAGCTGGAGCTGCAGTGTCTGGTGCTGAGCACAAGCTATCAGTAGCATGGTCAGATGTTTGTAACACTTATGGGTCTGAAGAGCTGTTCTTTTGTAGAATCACACTTGGGAGATGGCTGTTGAACCAGGTAATCAGAGCTTTACTGGGAGACTCCTAACTAGACTGAGGTTGTCTAAACTGAGAGGCTTTAAGCCTGTCCCCGACAAGGATTTCTCATTCTATTGCTCTTCTCCACTTTCAGTGCAATTATTTTTCCAGACAAAGAAATCAGCAAGTGAGGGGAGATGGTAGATGAGGAAAATCAGAGAAAATCAGGGAAGTCAGAGGGGGAGTTTTGCCAAGAAAAGCAGAACTTTAAATCCACTCCCAATTCACAAGCTAATTGAGGTGGAATAAATGCTAGAAGAGTCCATTCACCTCTTCCTCATTTAACAACTGTACATGGAGTGGCACAAACCCCTTTCCACAGACCATAATGTGACAGTAGCAGTGAGAGAAAGAAAAGCTGTTGCAATTAAAACATCCCAGCACAGCATTTTAATGAGCTGTAAATACAGCCAGCAGAATTCCATGAAACCTTGCTGTCAACGCTGCACTGGAACAATAATTTGTGCTCTCACTTTTCAAAGCCACACCAATGTGTCTCCAAGAAGTGTTTTGTTTGGGCTGAGTAAATAGTAAACGGTGTGTTTATTGATTTGTATATCTCTTCACACCTCAAATGCTGCCTGTCTGCTCAAAGCCAGGTCACAGCACTCTTACTCATTCAGCAAACACCTACTCCATGCCTGAACCATCAACTCTCTGGGACAAAGACAGTGTCTTTAATCAGCATTAGGTCCCAAGGGTTTCCTCTCCTCCCCTTCTGTTTCCAAAGAGACCAAGTGGTGACCTCCACGTATCACAGACCTCTGGAGGAAAAGCTGGTAGGACCAGTAGCTCTTTATATTCCATGAATGCCATGTATAAAATGGTTTAAACCTGGTACAGTTTTAGCTCAAGTTTCTATATCCAGCACACAGATTAAGTACATTCAACTGGTAACACCTGTAGGTTGTGCTTCAATTCTTCTCCCATGGTGGTGTGGATTTTTTTGAGGGGGAAAGAGCTCTACAATAGACATTTAGCAATAAACTATAAAGGCAGAAAATTCTTGAAGAAGGCCTTTGCTACAGCACCCAATCTACTGCCAATACATGAACCAAATCCAAAGCAACACTAAGGAAAAATCCCAAACCTCTTGTACTTAAAATTATTGAAAAGAAAATAATTCAGAAACACCTTGAAAGAGTAAGATCACAAACCAACACGACCTTCCCTGTTCCTCACCAAGAAACTCTTCCCAGAAGAATAATTAGAAGAACATAGAAGAGATCAGCAGACTGTGGATAGTCTGGTGGGACTTCACAGCCCTTCAGGGGTCCTCGTGCTCAGGTGGCAGAGCACCAGTGCCACCAGCATTCCTGCTGGGAGGAGCCCAGCCCAATGCTTCCCTTGTCATCAGTTGGAAGGGCAAGATTATCTCAGATTATCCCAGTTCCTCAGCTCCTGCTTTGGTTTCTCCATCCTGGGCATGGAAAGGGCAATGCCAGGCTGTGCCCTCCAGAGCTGATGGCCCTGGGTCAGTGCTGGCACCACACTGCTCCAGGGCTGTCAAAGAGCACTCAGAAAACAGGAGGTTTGGCTAAAGGACACAAGGCTCATCAAGGAGAGAAGAAAAAAAACAGGCTCAAAAGAAAAACAGCTTTTGGAGAAAGACAAGAAATTGCAGCAGCCAGAGCTGTGAAAAGCCTTGACAAAATATTTAACACGGAGAAACAGAGAACACTTGCCAATTGCTAGAGCCTTCTTATTTCAGGTTATTAGATGGTTACTGCCACTGCTATTAAAAAGACACTGTTTTCTGAGTGATCTATGCAAAGAAGGGCTGGAACACACCTACAGCTTTTCCATGTGCTTTTAGCTCTGCTAATGGAGAAAAAGAATTTCCTCTCATGTGAGACTCAATTGAATAATTATTCAATTCAATTAACAAATAACTAATGTGCTATTTTGTGGTGTATCCATTAAACATGTGCGTAGGAAATTCAACAGATAAATCTCTAGAAAGTCTTTTAGGTTCATCACAAATTCAGCCAGGTTTTGTTTTTTTTTTTAATCTAAGAAGAAACTGTCAAAGAATGAGGATGAGGTTTCAAAAAGCTGAAAGGAATTAGTTTTCCACTGAGCTCCACATAACAATGGTATCATGTGAGTAATTCTACTACAATTTACTCAGTAGAATGAAAAATAGCAGCAGTGATTCTTGTTGTAAATAACCTCTTTTCTCATAGCAGAGACCCATTACAAGGTCAACATCTACTGTCAGACTTCATGATTAAACTCATTAAAGCTGTCCTGTTTAATTCTATTTTTTTAAAAGAAAATCATGCCTTCAACCAAGAATTTTTTTATTTTTGCCAACCCGCTTTTCTAGAACCTTGTACACGTTTTTGCATGGAATTAGAAATTCAAAATATGAACATCTGATCATTCCCTATCCCATGCCTCTTGTGTCCATTCTTTTCTTCACCCTATTCCCATTCAGGTCCCCCCCTCCTCCCCTTTTTTTTTTTTTAAAACAGTATTTAGGTGACCAATTCCAGCAGAAATTATTTTACCTTTTTAGTGTCGTTTCACATTTTTCACAGCATTCCAGCAAGATCTCTATTAACATAATTGTTTCTAGGTAGCAAGGAAAAAAACCCCACAGCATCTCTACTGCAAGAGCTGGCAGATGTTGACTTTTTCCCCATAACTGTAATGCCTCTATAAAAAGGACCATTCCAGTCTTACAAGCGTTAAAATGGAAAATAAATAGAAGTGGCAAATATGGCACGGTGAAGATTACATGTGAGAGACCAGAAACTCAAATCCCCTCTCAGAGGGGACATTGCAGGGGTAATGAGAAGATGCAGAAGCTTTTCAATCTCCAAAATCAGTCCCTGATGGAACATCATCGAGGCAGACAAACCAAAGGGGCCAGCATGGGTGGAAAGGATTATTTAATGAGTATTGGCTGATGTGAGACACCCACAGACACCCCAGACTGCAGCCCCGCCAAGGAAAGTGCCAGAAGCCATTCCCTATTTGCAATAAACTAATTATGTGTTGGGGATTTTCTTCTTGTTTAGACAGAGCATAATGTTTTATTTACAGTTCTTTTCCAGGCTTGTGGAGGTGGAGAGGGTGTGCGGGTTCCCTGGACTGCAGCCACGGAGATGCTGGAAATCACTGGGCACTGCTCATCTTATCAGAGAGTCTGAGATGGAGTAAATGCCACACACACCTCCTGGGTTTGGGAATGGGCAGTGCAAGTGCTCTGACACCACCCTCTCAAGGAGATTATTTTAAATATGGTATTTTAAAGTTAAAAACCCCCTCACCCAGAGGGCTGGGGATTGATGCCTAATGGATGCACAGGCTTCTGCCATCCTGCAGGGCTATTGTGGTGCCAGGTAGGACAGTAGTTGCCACATGTTATAGGGACAGGGGGTGGGGACTGCAGGGGTTCCCTCCCTCTTTGGATGGGCAGGAGGTTTTGATTGCTAAAGTCCAAGCAAAACCAGCTCAGTTATTGTAGAGTTCTGCTCAGCTGAGAATAAGAGAACAGCTGGGTCCGGGCTGCACACACACACTCTCCTGCCTTCTCTGGGTTTGGAGCCTGCAGGGTACCTTTTTTATTCCCTCCCACTTCTGTAGCACAGCCAGCACTTGTCCCCACAGTCCCAACCCAGGGCTGAAGACAAAACAAAGTTGGAGAGGAAATAAAGGTCAAGTGGATTCTACTCTGTTTCTAAAAGCTTGGAGTAATTTGCACTGTTGTAATTCCAGCAGTTGAGATAGCCAGAAAAATAAATTTAATATTTCAATTTTTTCTGCCTTTTTTTCCCCCCAAGACATTTTTTCCTCGGTAAGGGAGAGCACTAACAATGACTTCAATAGCAGAATGAAGTTTAAAGCCCAGATCTTTCCAATTCTGCTTATTCCTTTAAGCTATTCCAATCCCCTTTATGTTCTTTCTGCATACACACATCTGTCTTCTTCAAAGCCTTAACCATCTCTGACACACCTGACCTTTCCATGCAAGCGCAATGGTGAGATGCAAAGAAAAACCCTTTACCTACAGCAAGTAACTCTTTGTTTTGCCAGTCCCACACCTGAAAATTTTGCTGCTGCAGGAAGTAAAACTGTGAGCAGCCTCTCCTTTGCTTTTGAAAAATGGAACTGTCATCTCTTCGAGAGAAATAACAGCTTATCTTTATTTTGTCAGACATGACTGTTAGTTATTAGAGTCGTCTTAAGAAAACGCTACAAGAAGAATTAGGACAGTATTGTCACAGAAATGTCAAGAGTTCAGAAATTAATTTGACAAGATCTGGGAAATCTCAGATATCTAATTAAACTTTCTGTGACAGCTATGTTGGGTAAATACTGGAAAACTCTTAAAGAATCAGGTAAAACTGGAGTCCATATTCAATTAATAGATGTTACACCCATTCAACAGCCATTACTCTGATTAGACCCATTTCGTTCATGCCAATAAATGTAATTTCATCTATTCAGAAAAAAAAGCCAATACATTTTTAAGAAAAAAGCCAATAAACTTACTGTGTTTGGTAATACTGCTATACTTTTGGCTGGAGTTTATATAAAACACCCCTCTCCTCTATTTAGTGAATGACTCCCTACATTGCCATGTGATAGGGCACATGCAGCTCTGGGTTGAATGTTTCAGAATAATTTCTGCAGGAAAAACTTATTCTATAGATGAAGGGAATTTAGGCTAAGAGGAATTATGGCTAATAGAATCTGACCTCAACAGGCTATAATGCAGGCTGGATTTGCACTCAGTAATACTTGCATCAAGCC
The DNA here is from genome assembly GCA_013399895.1 of Serilophus lunatus. Taxonomy (NCBI): domain Eukaryota; kingdom Metazoa; phylum Chordata; class Aves; order Passeriformes; family Eurylaimidae; genus Serilophus; species Serilophus lunatus. The sequence continues at coordinate 1,526,879 of VXBA01001420.1, forward strand.
CATATCTCATAGCTGTGTTAAATCATATCAATTCATCATTTATAGAAGCCACTACATCCATTAGTAAATTGTTTTAATAGTTAATTATTAGCAGTATAAAAAGGATGTGATTATCCCCAGCCTGAGTCTCCAGGGGCACTCTTAGCACGGGGATCTGCAACCTGCTGCAACTCCTATTCAAAGCCATCAATTTAATGAAATACTTCTGAAACCAAAGATGTTGGCTCTAATGAGCCAACAGCTGGACAGAGCCACCAGTCTGGGCTTAAGACAGAGCCTAAACAGGGTTCAGACTTAAAACACAGTGGTGGCACAAGCCCAGCCTCCTCCACCTCTTCCAGCCCAGCACTGCTCTGCCACAGGGTTGGTCTTTCTGTCCGAGCACGGGGGGAGGCTGTGCATCCCCAGGGACCAGTGCCAGTTGGGATGTGGCTGCTCAGCAAGTTCATCAATACCCATTAATCCTGGAGGTGACACTTCCTGCACACCAGCACAGCCAGGAGGTGCACGTTGTGCAGCTGGGGACGTGATTAATAACCCCGGCTCCCGCCGCCGAGGTGGCCGCTGCTGCCATCAGCGCTGCAAATGGAAGTGGAAAGTCACCAAGGCAGCTCGTTGCTGCCAGACACAGACCTGCACAGTCATCCTCAGAGCATGCACATGGGCTAAATCTAAGGAGCAATGCTCAGAAGCTGCTCAGCACACAGTGTTTTTGTTTGTCAGAGTACAAGAAGAAAGAGCATAAACCAGTTGCTTCCATTATTTCCTGCAACTTCTCTCACTGATCATTCTCTCCATAGCCCTGGAGCTGGCTGGGAAGGAAGGGGAGGGAGCATTTGCCATTAAAGCTTTCGAAAGAAACTCCAATCATTTAAATCAATTCTCTTCCCATATTATTTTCTCATGCAAAGACATGAAAATTATGAGTTGAATTTCAGGTTCATTCTGTTGGTAGCCGAACAATGCTTATTTTTCATCTGGCATTTTCCCTCTGCATCCTCAGCTGTTCCTGCCACCATCTTTTATCCAGTTAAGCTTCATGTTCACATTGCTTGGCCAAAAACACGTCCGAGGGCAGTTACCTCTGCTGTCCTTTGGGGCCAGCAGTCACCTCTGCTTAGGTGGCCAGAGGGGAAATGTGCATCTCTCCAGCAGCATTCCCAGCGGAGAAGAGCTGTGCCACAACCTTCATCAGCAAACAAACTCAGTGAACCTTACCCCGTGCTTTCACTGCGGGGGCAGCACCAACCTCAGCAGCAGAGTAAGGGGAAGGTGCAGCTCAGTAAGAGGATCTGAGACTAAGAAGAAAAAAGAACTTAGAAAGAAGACTTTTTTTTTTTTTTCCAATTTAGAGTGAAGAGTTCTTCTACTAAGGTTTTTCCAGCGATTAAAAAAGGAAAACCCAAACCCCCTACCAGTGTGATTTGTTCTGGAGGCAGGATAGGACAACATCAAATCCCACAAGCAATTTGCAGTGCTCTCTTACCAAGCACAGCCTGGCAATCTTAGCTCTCCGCCTCACTTAAAACAGCATCTCTGTTCCTGGATAAGCCTCAAACCCATGGCGAGTAATGAATAAGAAAACAACGGGTTGTTGTTTTTCCTCCCATTCCCAGCACTCACTCTGCATTAGGCTCCATCATTTCACAACTCGCTTGATGTAACACGATGTGGCAGAACGTACCCTGATCCAGAAGTGAACCCTGATGCAATGCAGAACAGATGCCTTGGACTCAAACTGCTCCTTCTTGCCTTTCCTACCTTTGATCCACATTTTCTGCTTTTGACAGGCTCTTAAATAAATATCAGTGACAAGGCTTGGTATGCATTTGTTTTTCTGCAGCTTGTTTTCTTTCTGTTCAGCTCTCCAAGCTGAGCATTTTGTTGACAAATATACACACTCCATTACCAATTAATGACTTTAGCCTGGTGTCCTCTACTCTCCTTACTCCCCAGTGCCAGTTCTACACATTAGCCTGGGTAACATTCAAAGATAATTGTGTTTTGTTTATTTGTTTTGTGGAGTAACAGCAATCAGACAGGCAAATCCCAGTCCTTACCAAAGCTGCAATTGTGTTTTCTAAGTAGCCTGCTCCGAGGACAGCTAGAGAAGCACACATGGCGCTTGCTCAAGGTAAAGCTTCACTTCTCTAATTTCGCTCTTAATTTTTTTTCTTCCAAGAAAAGGACATTTTTCCCAGTATTGCAAGCTTCCTGCAGGCTTTGCACATCTAGGACCAGGTTTTCTGCAGCCTCTTAATTTGTTTAGTCACTTTTTAAAGCCCACCCTGACTGCAGAGTGCAGTTAATTGAAAATGAGAATCATTCTCTGTAATACACGTCAGCCCCTGCACACGCATGTGGTCAGGATCACACATTTGTGCACAGACACCTTTTCCCGTGTTTGAAGAAACATTCCATGGATATTTTCAAGTGGCCATTGACTTTGGGTACTTCAATTTCCAATAGAAGTGAAGAGTAATTTTTAAGGATGGGGCACTCGGGCCCTTTGCAAGCAGGAACCCCAGAAATCCAACACCCCGTAAATACCAACACCATGTAAATTAAATCCCTGCAAATCCTCAGGGGAAGAAAGCCCATTTGATTAACACTAAGTGCAGGCAGGGGTGGTACATCTTGAGCACATGAACATGGCTGCAAAAGAGCACAAGGGGAAGCTTAATTCAGCCTCTTTTCTGCTTCCAGAGATGCAAAGTCTTGCTGAACAGCCGTGCTGCATGTTAACCGAGGAGACACGAGACACAGTTGGCGAAACACATTAGCATCTTCCGCTCTGATAATTAGTTTAGTGAAAAATTATTGCATTATCTGTTTGGTTTCATTAGAGACCAATTGCAATCTTAAAAAGAACGGCTCACATTAGGTGCTTTTAATAAGACAATAAACCCTATAGTGTTTCCAAACAAGATTTAAAGCTCGTTCAGCACGCGAGTAATTAGCACGAGTCAGGTTGGAGGCCGAATGCATTATTTAGTAATGGAATTACATTTCCTTAGAAAGAAAGAAGCCCATTAAATTCCACAGAAATGCAGAAGTGTCAAGGCAACGTGTTTCAAACATACTGCAACAGAACCCTTCACTTCACAGTAGGAAGTGGTTCAGATTTTAGCAAATATGCACCCAGTCTCGTGGTCAACAATGGGGATTTTACTCCAGCTATGTAGGGAGGACTAATCCTACAAAGCCATATTGCACAGCAGGTGTTCATCTTGCAGATGGGTTCAAATCAATTACCAGCACTGACTGCTGTGCCATTGGGTAGGAAGACTGAGATCCTCCAAATTACCCTCAGATTGTCCATATTTTCATTCCTAAGAGTCACTGGAGATAGTTTTCCTGGTACAGATAGTTTTCCTGGTACAGAAAGTTTTCCTTTACAAGAACAACTGTTTTTCCAGGAACACGACATAAAACTGCATTTTCTTAAATGCTGTATTTTAATTTTTGTGTGGCATGAGCAAATATAATTATCAGTACAAAGGATTCAGAAAAAAAATAGACTATGCTTAGCAACCTCCAGCAAAACTAGCAGAACGCACTTGACAAAACTTGTGCTCTGTAATGAAATTCCTACAAAGGCATTCAGTACTTAAAAAAACTAGGACAAATTATGCTGTAAGGAGTAGAATATGTAAACGTGGCAAGGAGCTTCATTTTGTATTCTGGCTTCAGAGGGGTTACTTCCAGCTGACAGCAGTGTAAATGGGACCAGAATAAGACCCATGCCCACCAGCAGAAAGACAAAGCTGACTTTATATAGGAGAAAACAGAAACAGCCCTTAACCAGCTCCATGTGCAGGGTATTCTGAGAAAGATGGAGTGTTTGCATCTCTGCCATGAGGACATGTAGACCCTCTCTTATGTGGCAGCTTAAGAAATAACAATTTTGGAGCCAAACTACCAGCTCAAACACACTAGTGACTTGCCAGCTCACGCCTGTAGTAATTCTGCAAAGCCGGTGATGCATGTACCATGTAACAGGACCGTGATAATTTCCATAATAGTCAGCCAGCAGTGACAAAAGGAAAAGGGAAAAGAGAGTAGAAGCAGGAAATATGGCAGCTCACTTGGCCCTGAGGCTGGTGGCTCTAGGAAGAGCAAAGGATGGCTGCTGATCTCTGGTGCAAGAACACGAGGTTTCCAAGAGGTCCAGGGGTCTGTAGGTGTTCCTCCTTCAGACCTCTGAGCTCTGCAGCTTTTCCCATAAATGTGCCTCTCCAGGCTCCAGTTTTCATTGCAGATCAGCAGCAGAGCTGGGAGCTGGAAGAGGTGCCTGGCTCTCCCCATCAGGGCTTACAGATAAGCACTTGCTGCAGAGTGATTTACGTTCTCAGGATTTGGACATAATCCTGCCTCCCTGGGGTAGCTGTTTACTTCCACAGCCAATTTCCCTGACGGAGCAGGAATGGATATTCCACATCTTGCTTTTCTTCCCTTTTGCTTTCCATCTCCACACAGAGAACAGGGAAGGAAGAAGAGCAGTGTTCCCCCAGCCACACACCTTGATTCTGGAGGGGTTGCTGCCTTTACGAAACAGGCACAAAATGCAGGACAACTCTGGCTTGATATAGAATTCAACATCTTGAATTATGCCAATAATAATCAATCAGTTTGTCCCAAACAGCTCATGCTGTTGCCATCTTACTCTGCAGCCTAAAACCAACCTTAGTTACTTCTCATTTGGTTGTGCAAGTGGATAACCCACTGCTTGCTGGGACACTCCTCACAGGAGCCCCTGCCAGTCCAAACCCATGGGCAGAGCTGCTGAAAAGTACTTGTGTACACATTTCCAGCCCAGCCCAAAACAGCTTTTGCTCTACATTCACAGCAACACACCCGGACACAGGAATCTCTCACTGCAAGGTCTGAATAAAGCTTAAGCACAAAACAGCCTGACAGTCCTGAAAGAAGCCAGCGATCTAAGGAAAATGGGTTTGTAGGTGATGCAAAGCTCTCACAGATTCACTCTGAAGCTGCTGAGCCTCTTAACATCTTCAAAAAACTCTTTTCTCCTCTGGGGTCACAAAGGAGGCTGCATTTCCTGGAAGGCAGCTTTGAGAGGTTTGAGACTCAAGGAAAGTCATGACATTAGCAAAGGTTCTGCCACAGCCACTTGTAAAACCAGGAGATTGAAGGCTCTACACAGAGCTCATTCTCCTTTGAGGCACTTGCCCTCATTTCTGAGCTGGCCCTTGCAGTGAGGAGCCATCCCACCAGTGATGCTGAACTCCACAGGCAGCTTTTGTGCTCACTTTTTTCCATACCGACCCTTCAGGCAGGTTCTCCAAAGCCAACATCTTGGGGCCCTTCTGCTAACAATGTCAAGCTGGCAGCAGCTGGACTGGGCACTGCACAGTGAGGTGGGGAGGTTGACATCTCTAAGTCTCATCTTCCATCCAACCCCTGCTCCCTGCTGGTGCCAGGAAAAGCTCAGAGACCTGCCCAAGCTGGGGTTGCAAAACCTCAAGCTTTGGACTAGAAGTTATTACAGCCCTGACAGCATTTCACCATCTCAAGAGTCAGTCAGAGTTTTTCTGGCAGGTAGAAATAGGTACCCATTTATTGAAGGCCTTGGAAATTCGGCCAAAGTGACTCCATGGCCTGAAAAGTCATTTTGCATTAATAAGTCACACACCAGCAAGAGCCTTTTTCCCAGCAGTTGTAATGAGTTCAGCCCTTGCATAGCTAATGACTGTCACACCCCAAAACCCAACCAGAATACTTGGCTTGGGAGAAAATGAGACATTTTCATCATCAACGTTATTAAACAGAGACCTGTGAAGGATTACTTGCATATTATGGCAAACTTCAATTGAAATGGGCCATTACTTGCCTCATTAATATTTCAAGTGTGTTTGAATGCTCTATGGCAAAAATACACTACTCAGGAAGAAATTCAGGTAGAAGGCAAAAAAACCTCACAAAACAAATTTTGTTAAATAATGAACGTTCATTACACTAACCCATCCTGAGATTCAGCCCAAGAGCATCACAGACAAAAAAATCCCAGTGTTCTACTTATTTATAAGGCAAAATTACCTATTCATTTAGAAAAAAGTAATCATGCTCAGTTAGACACACCAGACAAGCATGTGAAAAGAAAAATGGCTTTGAAGCTGCTCCTGATAGCAAGCCTTGACAGCTTGGGAAGAAAACTCTGCAATCCACATTTTTTTTTTTAATTTTTTTAAAGTTTACATTAGAAAGTCCATTAAAGAAGTGGCATGAATTGGTAATTTTTGTTGCATAACAGTTTTAAATCTGAAAGAGAACATTAATGCAATACAGTTCTTTTTGCCAGCACCCGTGCATCTCATTTGAAAACAATTCCCAGCTAAAGGGGTTCCTTATAAATTGGATATTAGCAGGGAACAGAGTAGAAGATACACCCCTACTACTGTCCTACATGGAGCATGACCTACTAATTTTCTAAAGCTACAATATAGAAAAGTTATCTTTCATTTTACAGTTTAGAACTTCCAATAACTATTCTAACTTGGGTAGGGGAGGCTTGTTGCTTACCTTTATTTGTTAAGAATATCACTGAGTGAAGAAATGAGAGTGTTGGTTGAAAACCTCCACCAAAGATCTCAAAGGATCCAGCTCTCTGTGAGGCTCAAGGCTTTCCTCTGAATTTGGACAAAAACATAAATTAAAAATCCAAAATAACCTGCTATGCAGAGAAAGCACAACCACAGTTTTCCATCATCGCCTGGGAGCACGAAATTCCCTTTTCTGAGAGGTGGCCAAACCTCCTGCAGACTGGATTTACTCTGAGATTTGATCATTCACTGAAAAATCATCAGTTTAGTCCTGTCCTAGAGCAGAGGTGAAGCAGCAGCTCCCTCCACATGTAAAGTCTGAAGAGACTTTTGGAACCTGGGGTATTAGTGTCTTGGGACATCCATTTCTTTAACTTTACTGTTCTTGGTAAAGCTGCTATTAATGGGTGATGCTTAGGAGGAAACATCTCTCATCTTTGCATCTTTATCCATACATGGTCCTGATATATATCAGGAGAGCTTTTTGATTTTTAAAGACAGGAAAATAAAAAATACGACTTTTAAAGCCAACAGGCTTCACATCAACAAAGCCTCTCCCCTCCCATCGGGCTCATGACACATTCCAGCACAGCCTGGACCCTGCAGCAGCTGAGACCATGAGACACAGGGTTTTCTACCTCAGTTTAACTTCTTTTTTTTTCTTTTCTCTTCAGTAAGAAGCCTCTCTTGAGGCTCAAACTGCAGCCCCAGCAGGTTCTACAGCTCTGCTGGGCATAGCAGGGGACCTCTGCTGATGCCTGCAGAGGCTCCTGAGAAAATCAGATTTCAGAATAAGACAAATTTGAGTTGGAAAGCAGCAGTACCAGAGCAGAGGGGAGGGTCTTAGCTGAACTATTGCCCTCCTCCACCCAGCAAGTCAGGACATCCTCCACAGGGGCCTCAGTGCTCACTGCAGAGCTGTTGTAGCCCCATCCTGCCCATCTCTTTGGCACGAATTAAAGGGGCCAAAACCTGCTGGAGCCTGAGATTAAACCTGCTGTGCAGGTGCATTGCAAAAACAAAACAGAAGGCAGTGTCCTTCTGCCTGTGTTTTTTCCTTGCATGGGCCATGTCAGGATTAGTTCCCCTGCCCTGTTCTCAGATGTCTGTTTGGTGCTGGCTACAACAGAACTTCATAAAAAAAACACCAAACACTGAGAAAAATGTCTTAAATTGAAAGGCTTTATTATGTTCTGATTTGCCCCACTCCTTGCTATGCCTGTGCCTTAAACACTAAAAGCTGAGAAATAATCGATATATTTCTTTGAATCAGAAATTCACACGCTTTCTCAATCCCAGGCTGTTTCCCAGGTCAGCACAGCTGTGGGGGAGGTGCTGTTTTTCCAGCTGTGCCATAACTGAGCCTGTGCCAAGCACGCGTGAACCAAGAGCTCAGAGCTGCTGCCCTGGGCTCAGGGCGTGTGTGCCACCATCACACCGGGCACGCAGGAACTCAGCGCTCTTAAACTTCCAAGAGATGCCACAGCTGCTTCTCCAGGCACTCAGAGCAAACTCGTCTGCCACCTTCTGTCCCTGAAAAGGTATAACTTTCATGGAAGAGCATGTTCCCATTTTTCTGTGGGCAGGTTTGGTAGGTGGGCAGCAGTGAGAGGAGTTTTTGCAGTTTGGGGTTGATCTCCACTCCCACACGCTCCTGTGCCACAGCCTGGGGTGCAGCCCCTGCCCAGAGAGATGTCATTTCAAGGCTCATTTCCCAACAGAAGGAGACACATAAATGATGGGTGCCAGGGCCGTGGCTGCCAGCACGTGTTGCCCACAGGCATCTCCCCCGGGTCCATCTGATGGTGGTTGGAATTTCCTTCCAGAGAAGGGCCGGGCTGGCTCTGAGTTACAGCAATGCACAGTGACAGCTGCACATGGCCAGACGGCTCCAGAGGCGGCTGCCTTTAGCCATATTGATGAATCACAATGTTTGCTTTGTGATGGACTCGCTTAACCGGGCAGGAATAACCCCGGGGGACCAGGGAAGCTGTGCTACCTCTACCGAAGGGATGCAGCCCAGAGAGCAGCTCCCTGTGCCTTCCCAGGATATGCAGGAAGGCAAAAACCAAAGTGGCATTTTGTCTGTCCCCAGACTTGTGACTGAAGGGAAAATTAGGGGAAAAAAAAAATTAAAATAAAATCAAGAACAATGGACGCTTGACAATGGTGGCAAATTGGGTTGGTACTCTCAATGCTCCTCAATTACTGTGCACAAATGCTAATTGCAATAGTTCCTTTGCATGGCTCAGTCAGCACAAATCTCAGAACCCAAGATAGTTTTTCTTTTTCTACAAGCCATCTGTCATGCTAATTCTCTTATTGCTGAGAACTGAGGCTTGTTTTTTCCTTTAGCACCATTACAGAAGAGAATGCTGTTTCTCCCAAACCCAGCTCCAGGCTCCTCCATGGATGCACAGAAAACAGCAGCTTTTCCCATGGCCTGAGATCCATGTGCTTCTCAGCACTGCAGGGAGCTATTGATGTTCAGGGGATCAGGTGCCCTCCTGCAGCACTGCCCTGCACACCTTGAAATTGCTCTCAAGAGCAGTTCCAAATAAGAGCCTCAGCTGACGCTTCTTTTTCTGGGGGACTGATTAATTCTGCTACCTGTGACTGTATCTCAAGGTGTGTATTTAATGATTCATTCCCTTTAATAATGCAAGCAGATATTGAGGAGGTCTTTGTCTGCCTCACACAGGCTCTTTTAATAATAAAAACACTTTGTTTTCTTTTCAAAATAATAACAGATAAACCCAGAGGGATTCTTTGTCTCTGTACCTCCTTAGTTATAAGGAATTTTTTGAGCTCTCTCCTCCTGCCACCCTCTGGTCCTCAGTGAGACACTGTTGGATGCAGAAGGATCTGCTGTTGTACCTGATGGACATTTTCTGCCCCACCTTCCCTTGATTCCCCTGCCTGGGCTGTCCATGGTTAACAGAACAACCCACCTTTAGTGCTGCAGCCTGACTTGATGCAAGGCAGCTCTTATTAGGGCAGCATTTACTAAGGGATCAATTCTGTTCATACTGAGACATTCAATTCTTATCAGCAAAAATCCATGTGTTATGTGTAGCTGTAATCCCTGAGGTAGTTACAGAGGCCATGCAAATCAAAGCTCAGCTGCCAGGGATTGCACCAAAGAGGTGTTTATTGACACATCTGTTTGCCAGAATAAAAACTGCCCCATTATTCTGTGATAGAGTACTTGTCCTGGAGCTATGGACCTAGAGAAGGGCAGGATTTTCCCCCTAGCAGGCTCTTTCTTTTTTGGGGCATCTGCTTCCATTCTGCATTCCCATATCCAGCAGAGTAAAGTGAGGACCCCCAATGTCTAAGCAAAGGCAGGAGTGTGATACCTTTTTCTGCATGTCATAAAAACAACATTTCTACAGAGGAGAAAGTCTGGGTACACTGAAATCTTCAGTAATGCCATGTGACAGCAGCTGGGATCTGAGTCACACTTCTGCAGCCAGGGTTTCCTGCCAGGGCACCCAGAGCCACTGAGGAGCTGAAAATACAGAACAAATCAATAATTCAGCTCCGAGATGCTCCATGTGGGGGCAGGAGGGGTGACAAGATGTGCTGGGGTGGGTGAGCCCACAACCAGTGGATTCTCAGGCTCGCAGAGAAGTTTTTGCCTGGATGTTTGTTGCTGCTGCTTTGACGTCGTTCTCCAGAAAGTTCCCGAGTCCTCTTCCCTGCCACCACCAGTGCAGGACTGGGTGCTGCTCTCCTTCCTTCCAATCCTCCAGGCTCATTTAAATGGCTCCTTTGCTTCTGTGCTGATGCCTTTCTCCAAGCCCACACTTCTGTTTGGCTTTGTCTGCCTGAAGGGGCTACGTGTCGCCTGTCATAGCACTACCTAAGTGGCACTTAAGAGGTCCTTCATTCTGCCCTCTCATACTGTCCTCCCTATCACAGAATTTCCCTGTCTGCTAGGAATTTACCAAATTTTCAGCTTTTTTTTTTTTTTTTTTAACCATTCCTTCCTAAGGAAACTTGTTTTGTGTGGTCAATGGTTTGTGCCCATAGTGTTCCACCACCAGTCCCAATCCACAGACCTCTCAGCCTCTCTCTACACCTTTTGAACCTCTGAGCTCTTCCAATTTGATGTAGGACCCAAGCTGGAACAACACAAGAGTGTCACAAAATCACTGCAAAAGCTGGATGAAAGAGGATGAGGCTGCTAATGCCCCTCCTGGAGAAGGGATTGCTGCATTCATCTCCCCCAGCCATCAGAGAATCCACTCACAGCTCCATCAGAAACCCGCCTCTGGTGGCTGTTTCACTGCTTGTGAAGGCAGTAGTTTCCCCAACACAATTTTTCACACTCCTCCAGCAGCCCCAGGGTTTCTGCTGATTCAGCAACGTGTCTGGTTTGGTCAGAGTGAGAACAATTGTAGCAGAGCAGGACCAAAGCAGAGGCACTGCCTGGAGATGGGGATGGTGTTCCTGCCTCTTCAGGAGCTGTTTGGTCCCAGACAACAGTTTTGTCACTAGCTTTACACTTTACACTTCTTTGCCTGTATTAGTTATCAAGTTCTGCTCTTAAATAGGATTTATATATTCTTTTTTTTTTTTCCTAATCTGACCCTGCCCCAATCTTTTTGTTATTTTTTTTTTTTAATATTTTAGCTCTGTCCAAATCCCGGCAGCCTGTGGGATTCACGCCTGAGTGAGGAGTTTGAGCTCTGCTTTTACTTTTTGGAAAAACAAAAAAAAAGAAAATATAAAAGCCCACAAAACTCTCTGCAGGAGCAGCATCATTTCCAGAGCCCCCACCCGTTACCTCTGCGTTTTCAGCAGCCTGCATTCCCCAAAATGAACAGCGGGGCTCAGGGTCACTGAGGAGCTTTGACAGAGCCGAAAAAGGCATTTTTGGGAGACTCCCAGCCTTCCAGGCTGCTGTTCCCCGCAGGAGCAGGAGAGGGTGCTGCGAAACCAGCGGCGGGGGCTGCGGAGCGCACGCGGGGAGCGGGACCCCCCCAGACCCCCCTCCAGCTCCAGGGTTCCTAAAAAGCCATTTTCTCCTAAGGGGGGAAAAATATCAAAAAGCCCCCCTGGAACTCAGCGTTTCAGCATCCCAACGATGACCAGTTCAGGGTGGAAACTGCCTCACACGCTCATTCTGCAGTATTTTAAGTAAGAACAGCAACAACAAAACACGTAAAAATAAGAAAAAGAATAAGAAAATGTTCATAAACTCGCATTTTAAATCCTCTGGTTTTCAGCTTTTCTGTCTCTGGGATTAAAAATGAATTTGTGTCTTTCATAAAGGCAGAGCAGGTGGGGATTCCCCAGTGGCTGGTATTTAATGTTATTTAAGTTGTTCAATATTATTCAAATTGTTGTTGTTGTTTTCAAGTGAAAAAAAGAAATGTGAGGAATTTTCAGCACTGAAAAACAGCATAACCTGGGAGCACAGGGGTCAGGCTGAGACCCTGTTTTGCCCTATTTTGTCTGTAGGTGGGATGTGCAGGGCAGGGCAGGAGGTCCTGTGTCCTGAAACTAGAGGAGAAGCAGGTTTAGCCCCAGGTTTCCCTGCAGCTCCTTGCACAGAACGTGGCTGGAGTAACAAATCCTTGAGTGTTTGGGCAGGGAGGTCCAGCACTGCTGGGAGCTGTCACACAGCCCTGTTTTCTTACCTTCCTGCCCTCCCCATGGGTTATCCTGCTGATGGCAAACCATCCTCCCTGGAGTGAGATGTCTTCAACACTATCAGCAGACAGTGGGATGTGCCTGCTCCTTCAAACTCCTGGAAATCAATTTGGAGATGAAGAATGAAATTGCCTTAAATTGAAGAGGCTGGAAGTGCTGATGATGGAGAAAAGCTCCCGAGGGAGAAGCCCAATTTATCATAGGTTAGAGACCAGCCAGGAAGGTCAGAAAGGACGGTTTTAGGGTTGGCTGATGGAAACACATGTTGGATTAGTGGCCTCACCTTCAAATGGCCCAGTCTGAAGGTCTCCCAGTGGGACTGGGTCAGAGAAGACAAAGATACACATCATTTATGTGCCAATCTTTTAATTGATTTGCCTAAACAGGCCCTGACCATTCCAAGTTTTAATTGTTACTCTGAGCTAAGTGAAACCTAATTTATTTTCCAGCATCTTTCCTGACATCTTAAAAAACCCAGCCAAACAGAGCTCAAGGACCCTCAAGCAAATAGGCCAGGTTGACAGATATATTTTCACAGTACTTGAAATTGCATTTTAATCTTCCTAACCTCTTTTTCCTTGTGCAGCTCCAGCATGGGGCAGAAAAACAGCTGTTCTTGCTGGCTGGAAAAAGGTGATGTGCATGGAAAGGACAATTCTACCCAGAAGACAAGAAGACAAGAAGAAATAACCAACCAACCACAGAAGCCCAGCTGGACAAAGGGGGGAAGTGAAGAGTTTCTTGTCCCCATTAGCAGTCCAGTGATGGGCAGAGGAGGCACTGACCTGAGGCCACACATCCCTCTTTGGGAGCTTCAGGGCACCACCTTCCTTCTCAAACAACATCTGGGCCCAAATCCATTGTTTTTTGCTCTTATTACAAATGCAGCTTCAGAAATATAGGAAAATGGGGTAGAGAGCACCAGTTTTTCTAGGTCATTTTTTAACTTCTGCCTCTGTTTCAGGCTCTAATTTTTTGCTGGTGCAGGTCCCTCAGACAGCCTTGAGAGCCTTGAGAGCCCCCTCTCAGGGCAGTTTCTACAAGCAGCTCCAGTTTCTGTTGCAGGGTAACACACAGCCCTGCACTGGGGAGGAGCTCAGTGCTAATCACCATGCACACAAACGAGACATTAAACCTCCAGAAAAGCCATCATTAATTGTCTGTATGCATAGTAAGAGCAACATGCTTCATCCAAAGGTCCCAAAGGACCAACATGCCAATCAAGAACATAGCTGCTGTTTTATAAATAGGAAAACTGAGTGGAGCTGTGTTTTCCCATGGAAAATAAATTAGGTCACATTAGCCCCACTCACGCCATGGGTCTCTCCATGAGGTGGTGCCTGTGAGTGACCTCTCAGCCCCAGAAGCAGCTCAGATTTGCACAGAATATTTTAATGGACCAGATGACAATGTGGATGTTGCTGCTGAACACACTCCAGGTACACACCAGGAGAGGGGCTGATGGCTTTGCTGTTGTACTTCAGTGCTTTGTGTTCTTCCCCCGTGCAAAGCGATTCCCAGCTTGCTCAAGAACCTTTGGAGTGTGATAATTGGCTTGGAAAAATGCAAATATACCAGAACTGACTGAGGGGTGGGAGTGGGGAAGAAAAAGCCCCCAGGAGCGTGGAGGTGGCAGTGTTATAATCTCAGCCTGTCATCGGTTTAACGTTATTAAACAACTTCTTAAAATAGCAGCCATAATTATTCCTATATGGAGCTCAATCTGGAGAGCTTTAAGCGCTTTCACTCCTCTCCTGCTTCACTTTCCTGTTCCAAAACGTGTGGTTTGGGGTCCTGTGGCCATGGCAGAGTGTGAGGGACCTGTCCCACCATCAGCAAGGCTTTGCCTGAGGAAGCCCAGGCATCAGCTCTAACCCAGTTTTACCAGACTCAGCTCTGTTGACATGAACATAGTTTTTGTTGCATTTTTAATTGTAAAAATGAATTTACATGAATAAAATACAGCTCAGTTGGGGATATGACCTACTTTTTATGGGAAGATAAAACAACTGTAGGTTTGTGTTTTTATTTCATGTATTTCAGCTGTTCTCAGTCAGACAGAGCTGCTGAAGCAGATCAATAGGAAATCCACAGCCACCAGGATGCTTTTTTCTGTAAATAATCACATTCTGATCGAAACGACAGGGAGCTGCTACATTTCTGTGATGAAGCCTTTAACCTTCAGATCAGTAGAGCAGTTTTGACAGTACATAATTTATGTGGAAATAAATAATTTGATGGGGATTTTAGATGTACATGTTCTGCACTGCCAGAGAGACCTTCTTTGTTTATCTAAATTATGAATAATAACATTAAATAATATATAATCTTATTGTCCTGGACAAACAGGGGTCATTCTGAAGTTTGTTAAGACCAGCAGGAACCAGGGATGCTCTGTCAAGAAACAGCTCCTGTAATTTCTGCTGAAATAAAGCACAATTTGCTTTTAAAGATAAACAAGAGCTTTCACTCAGATGTTTGAGCTTATTTAGCACTGAAGCAAGGCAGCTTTAAAAGCCATATTATTTTGATGTAGGATGTTGGCTGGGCACTACACAGCCTCGGCAAGGGCCATGGATTCTTCTCTTATCCTCTCACTTCAGCAGCCTTTGATGAGCCAAGCTGCAGACAGATTAAACCAGCATTAAGGCCCACACAGCACTCAGTTATGCTAAACCTAAATACCATAGATTTACTTATTATATATTAAGAAATGAGCAGGATCTGACCTGCACTGACAGGACAGACACTGCTGCTCCCTCCTCCTGTGTGTGACACTGATCATGTCACCTTCCCCACGGAGGTGAAATCACCACACTCACCTCCAGAGCAACTGAGTGACATTTTGGTATTTATTCAAATTAGCTGTTATTAATTAAATAACACCTTTCAGCTCCCTTGGCAGCTTTTCCCCTAAAGTTGCAGCGGGAAGCTGGCACATGTCAGGACACCAGACAGATGTGAGAACTGCAGGGTTATATTTCTGTGAACGTGCACCTCATTAAAGATGTTATCACTACAGGAAAATAATAAATCTATGGTCGTGTCTCTGTACTATCTCCTCCTTTGTGCCTTCCATCTCCTCTCTCACAAAAACTCACTACCAGGTGTCATTAAACAAAGACAGCTCTTGTGCAGCAGGGTGTCGCTCAGGCTTAATTTGGGCTCTCAGGTGGATCCTGCTGGAGTCCAAGGGATTTCAGCACGTGCCTGTTATTAGCAGCCAAACTGAATTTCAGCTCTGAAGATTTGTCCCCATGCAGACTCACAGGTGCTAGTTGGGATGAGTTGGGGTAATAGTGCCTTTGTTGCAATAGGAGCCGTTTAACCACCGGCTTTGGGCAGATGGAGCTGCATCAGCCTCAGCTGGAGCAGCTGCAAACCTGGAGGAGCCCAAGCCACTGAAAACCTTCTCTGCACCCTTGTCACACCCGGTTTGCCTCTAAGAAAAACGAATTCACAGTGCCCTAACATTAAAGATTAAAAGCAGCTGGATCTCATCACAGCCAGAAGATTTATCTGGAGTGATGACAAAAATGATGGTTATTGGGGAATAACCTTGACTAAGGGTGCAGTGTATTTCCAAAGCATATTAATCACAATTTGTGCATGAATACTTCTCCTTTCACTGGAAATGGAGAGAGGGGTGAGGCTTGGGGAGTTCTGAGGTGGTCTGATCAAAGGTGCTGGACAGAGCTTGCAAAACACATGGTACAAACTACTCAAGATTTGAAAACATCCAGTTAGAGTCAATGTGTCCCTCAAATTCAGCCCTTGGGGTAGAATCTGGCAACATAGTGGAGTGGGGTTATTTTTTTTGTTGAAAAAGTGCTGTCCTGTGTTGCAAATTGTAATAATAATAAAAAATAATTTTCTTCTACGAAGTTTATTTAGAAGACTGAATTTACTAGAGATTAAGAGATGAAGTGGTGTGAAAACAAGGATTATACCTGGGGAATTGCCTTGCAATTAAAGACACAACAAGGTGATTGCTGCAGCCATCTCCCATCCCTCATAACCACCCC
This sequence comes from Serilophus lunatus, assembly GCA_013399895.1. Classification (NCBI taxonomy): domain Eukaryota; kingdom Metazoa; phylum Chordata; class Aves; order Passeriformes; family Eurylaimidae; genus Serilophus; species Serilophus lunatus. Next base: position 1,543,128 of record VXBA01001420.1, read on the forward strand.
CATTGAAGTCACAGTAACCCAAAATCTGAGGTATATAAAATTCTACATGAAGGTAAAGCAAAGAGGCAGCTCTTCCCTCTCTACATTCTGCTGTATCCATGGGAACAGGTTGGGATTTGACATCTTCACTATAGCTATAGACATAAATCCTGCATTGCAAAGAGGAAAGGTCAGTGGAGCATCTGGGCCATGGTGGGGGACGTGGGGTGGCACCTATGGAGCATCTGGGGCATCAGGGACACCCTGCTCCCTGCCCAGGAGGCACAGCTTCAGTTATGTCCAGGACAGCTGTGGGGCAGTCAGTCTGCAGGAAGAAAAGTTAAAGATCTGATGTGACTCTGGGGCAGGGAGAGCTGGTGGAACAAGGGGTGCTTGAGGGGTGAAGGAGACCCCTTAGCCCCAAAGTGGATGAGGAAAACCAAGAGGAAAAATGCTGGTTTTTCTCACTGACTGTCAATTTGGGGAAAAAAATTAGGAAGTAAAGAAATAAATCTCATAAGGGAGGAAGAAGAAAACAATAAATATCTCTCAGCTACTTCTCATTAGTGGAGGAGTATTTACTCAGGTGAATATTTTGCCTGTTCACACAGCATCCCCAGCACAGTCACACCAGCTCTACACAGCTAACAAGCTATCAGCAGGGAGGAATAAGACTATTTAATTTCTTAGCACACCTGGAATAGCCCATGGGGCCAGCTCACATTTGGGAAAATGAATACTCAGCTTTGACAAATAGCCTTAATAATGCAACACAAGGATTCAAGAGCAGAGCACTGTGAGCTAGAAACATCATGCCCAAGTCAGCTCCTCACCCTGCCACAGCGGCATGTGGCTGAAACACGTTCATAAAAATCCATTTGGGTCTTCTCTGCTTGAAGATAACAAAGGGCACAGGTTTTCAACCCCGTGTCCAGAGAATGAAACACCAAGGCTCATCACTGGCTGCCCCAGCTGTAGGGATTTGCTCTCCTCCTTCCCACCTAAGCAACAGGTCCATGACATGCTCCTGGGCAAGAGCAGGGCCAAAAAAGCCAGAACACCTGCCCAAACATCATCTCACCTCAGCAGAAACTTCCCCAGAAGTCAGAACAGCTCAGCAGGACTCTGGGTCTGTATCTCTGCTCAGAGAGAGTTACTGCAAGGGCTTGTACCTCACCTGAACCTTCCCAGAGACTCCTCATGCCCAGTGCCAGTGGAGCTGCAAAGGGAGCAGCACTGGAGAGCAGCTCATTTCTACTTAGAAGTTAATGTATATAGTTATATTTTTTTCCACTGTGCAAGGAAGGGCTGTAGAGCCTCAAGCTGCTCCAGCAGCAGTTGAGGGAAAACAAGACTCAACCAGCCTTAATACTCCTAGGTACTTAATTACTGCTTGTGATTAGCAGCTAATGAAACTCGTGCATCCATACCTCCTGATTCATTAAGGGTTTTCAGGACGCTACTAAGGGCCAAATGGAGTTTGTTCCCTACAGAGCCCATCACAGCTGGGGCCATGGGAGTGCTGCGGTGGAAGAGTGGAGGAGAATCCTGGGGTGATGGCAGGGACAGAAAAAGCTTCAGCCCATTGCAATCCTGAGTGGTACCTGGAGCAGGGAACTGTGCCTGGATGAGGATTTATTTTACTCTTAATCCCAGTAACTCGTTCTTTGTAGTTCAAGGAGACACAGCCACATGCACAAAAGAGTCTGACACCAATTAGTCATTCATGCAAAACAAGACTTTTTTTGGCTTCTAAGTGCAAACCATTCTCTGTGCAGTGTCAGACAGTCACCTTCCCACGGGCCTGGGAGCAGCTTGGCTCATCCCATCGGGTGAATTTAAGGACTTCAGTCTCATAGGGGTAAAAACTCCAATTTAATTGGTAGTTTATCCTCAAACTCCACTTTTCATTTATTGCAATTAAAGCAACAGAGACAGAGAACGCAGTGGGAGGCCACCAATGCAATGGGTGGGACTGAAGGAGGTGACTGAGCAGTGGATGTGGGGAACAGAGATTAATGTGGGGTGAAACCATGCCAGGTGACTAGAAGAGGTGATAAAATGATACGGAGGTGTTCTAAGGGGGTGTTCTAAGGGGGTGCTACATGTATTTACTGGTGTGACTGGGCTCACAGCTCCGCTGCCTCGCCCACACCATGCAAATGTCTCTCTGCACCAGAGGCTCTGGAGAAGTTTCTCCACAGACCATGAAGTTGTGATAACGTTAAAAGGCTCACAGCCATCCAAAGCAAGAGCTGCTGCCCCAACAGGCACCTTTGGAGGGCTAAAACAGCACCTGGAGGCACCATCAGTGCTGCCTGTGCTTTACCAAACATCACATTATCTCACCCAAATCCAGCATTTACTGAACCAACAGCAAACACTTACTTTGACAGATTTCTTCTGGCAGTCCTGTACTTACTTGTGTTCACTGTGTGAATGTGTGAACTCCCAGGCTCACAAATGCAGCCACGTGATGACAATCTCTCCAATGAATTAAAATAATTACTTTTCTAATTTGCCCCTAGACTCTGCTGAATCTTCTGGGGCCTTGAGGAAGGCATGAAGCTTCTTTTAATTTCTTCTGCTTATGTAGGCAAACATTTTAATTTATAAAATGAATAATTCTGTATTTAATCAGTACAAAGGAAAATTCCACTCGAGGATGGGGACATCTCATGGTGCTGCACAGGATTAACCCACAACATGACTCCCCAGTGTGGAGAAACTGTGGGACAGCCCTTGTGCCTCTGAGCATCAGTGACTTTGCTGATCCTGAAGGTCTCCATTCTAAGAAGGACTGAGAATATAAAGGATCCAGGCAACTGCCCTTGAGCCACCAAAAATCACTAGTGTCAAGCCCAGCAAACTAGATCAGGCTCTGGGAAATGCAAAATCACTGCTTGTAAACTCCAGAGCTTTCTTGGAGCCAGATTCACAATGGAGATCCTGATGGAAAACTGATGGTTTATCTGGCTGGGACAAGGAGATGAGAACCAGCAAATTTTGTTGCTGAATGGTGGGGCTGGGTTGTGCTTTAATGCTTGCACCAGCAGCAGACTCGTCATGTTGCACTTCCAAACTGGGGTTTAAGTGTGAACACAAACGCTTGAGGGTAATAAAAAAATGGAGTGTAAGTAGAGCTGTGTCTACAAAATGATACCCTGGTTTGAAAACAGCAAATTAGGACTCAGAGACACAACAAAGACATTAGATATATGTTACTTGCTTATCTGAAGGAACTGGAGAGGAATAGTCCTGTTCAAAAGCTGGCTGGAAATACACCTGCAATGAAGTCCTGTGGAATGGGAGTCAGAATTGAAGCAAAGAGTGATGCTGCATCAAGACTTGGCCCCTACTTTGCAGGTGTTTATAAATAATATTAAACAGCAAATAATAAATATTACTATTAAATAATAACAAAGAGGTGCAGCATTCATAACACAGTGTGCTACAAACGAGATTAAAAGTGAGTATATTCTATTTCTTTTAATTACAGTAAGACAAAACAAGCTCAAATATACCAAGGTTCCCCGGATGGTTTTGTTTTGCAGAAAGGAACTTTTCAGAATGGTTGAAAATAACAAGAACAGAAGTTTGGACAAAGCTCTTTCTCCTGCAAGGTGACAAGCTGGGGCTTGCACAGGAGGCCATGAGGCAGCACAGCCTTTTCCTTCCCTGCCTTGTTTTCCATCAGTGATGCTCTCCCCTGGCAGCTGGCTGAGGCCAAAATGCCAAAGCATCAGATGAAATTCGAAAACTTAAAACCTCAAAATAAGGTTTATACACACACACACACACACACACACGCAAAAAGCAGCTAAAATACCGTTTTCTTGCCAAAAAGAAATGTAAGCCAACTACTTTGCTGCAGAGGACTTTGTGCCATAAATCTCAGCTTCGTCACTTTACACTGGTTTGGGATCCCACCTTTCACTGAAATAACTTCTGGCCTAATTCCCTAATAATTTCCCCTAAATCCTGCACCTAATATTTCCCATGGGAAGAGTTTAGGTTGTTTTCCACTCGATGCTGCACTGAAATTCTCCCATTTGCTCTTCAAAGCTCCTGTCCAAGGGATGGCAGAAGAAATTTGGGTGCTGGAGCCACCCTCCCAGGGTGCTTCCAGTCTGCCATGGGATATTTAACCAACAGTTTGCAAGTGGCCATAGGGGAACAACCACCTGCTTGTGTCCAAGCCTGCTGAGGTATTGTTGAGAAGGATGGCTATTTCCCATTACAGTGTGGCTGGAAGTGATATCCAGCAGTGAGAGATATCAATCAGTAAATACATAAGACAAAATTTATCTCTTTCTAATGCTGGTTATTTCTTGGAAAGTTAAACAGATCTTTTATGCCTGCTGGTGCTTAGGCCAGTAAATATATAATTAAGTGATACAGTCAAATGCACAAACTTTTGCAGCCTACCTACATACACCAAAAAAATACATTTTTTTTTTCTTAGTTCTACTCTATTTTCTTTTTCCTGCTCTCGAGTCCAGCCCTGGATTTATCCTCCAGGCAGAACTGCTGTTTGCTCAGCAGGACGAGCTGAGAGGAGAGGACTTTGCGGCGATCTGTAGTGATGCAGGGAGGAATAAAACAACCCAAAAAAAAAAAAAAACAAAGAAAGGAAAACATCCCAATTCTCTAGCTTACACTATGGGTTATATAACCAACCTCTCTGGTTACATCTACTCTCCTATAAATAGAGAATTGGCCTGAAAGAGTGGCCTAAAAAAAAAAAAGCGACGAACGGAGTCGGGACGCGGCGGCCGACGGCGCTCGGTGGGAGCGCCGGGCTCGGTGTCGGGGCTCAGCACGGGGACGAGGACATCTGGTCGTAGTCGGGGCACTTGAGCAGGGCTGGGTAGTTACTGTTCATCTGCAGGGAGGCCTCGCTGGAGATGTCCGAGGGGCTGCGGCCCCGCGCCCACGCGTCCGGGTGCAGGAACTGGCCCGAGTAGTCGGAGCAGTTGCTCAGACGGGGCCGGTAGAAGCCCGGGTGAGGTCGGTAGATGTCCTCGGCCGTGTAGCGCTTCATGAACAGGTAAACGGACATCACCCCGGCACTCTGCGGACAGAGACACGGCCTGACGCCCACCGCCAGCAAAGCACAACTCAATGCAAACTGTTACCCTGCTGATTGAGGGCTGTCCCTTCACTGCCCTGTGCCTCGGCTCCGTGCAGTAAATAGCGCAGCAGCACCACGCCTCCTCCTCCTCTGCGTTTTATCTCAGCATCAAATCGTGATCAAATGCCCCATCAGTGCTCCAGGCCCGTGCCCGTGCCCACCATGTGTCCCTTCACACTATATATTACTCTCCTGCCCTCACAGCTCACCCCTAAACCCCTTCCTCACCCTTAAATCCTCTCTGAGTCCTCTTTTTGCCAACAGCCTCGCTGTGCCCACCCTGAGAATGGGATACACTCATTACAGGGATGTGAGAGCTGCTGGATACCTCTGTGAGAAGGAATGAAATGGCAGAGAAGGCAAATGACCATCCATATTTGTAATTGAAGAACGTTTCTGAGTCCTTGGTCCTGTTGAGCATCTCGTCGTTAATGCTGGAGATGTAGAGGACCAGCCCCACCACCAGCGACAGACCTGGAGAAGGACAGTGGGAAATGCTTCAGGGATGAAGTTGCTGAGGCAGCACCTTCCTTAACACCTGACTTTGAGGGAGTGTAAAGATCTGTGGAAATGTGCTTGGAATAACTGGGGAAAGGAGTAACTGCCCTCCTGCTGCGCTAACCCAGGGCACTCCTCTCATTTCAGTCAAACCATTACCTGCTCAGGCAATTCTCTGTGCACCAGGGAGGAGGCAGCTGGCTCTGCCAGGAGCTGGCTTCAAAGCTCAGCTGTCACAGCTATTTGTTTAACACTTGAACAACACCATGAATAAAACATTCACTTTTCTCATGTAGAAACATCCCAGCTGAGCAGTTTGAAGTTTCTGATCTCTCCTGTGACTGATCTGACACGAGAAGCATCCTGTCCCCCAGCACCTGCTTCTGCACAGGTACTGGGGGCTTTCCCTCACATTTCTACAGCACTGCCAGAAACAAGGTTTGCACTGGATGGTTTTTCATCCCACAAAGGCTGATCAGGCTGTGGGGCCAAGCTGGGAACTCGTATGGGTGATGACTTCAATAAGGAGCCGCTACAGCAGGTTAGGAGAGCACCAGCAGCTGTGAAAGCAAATGTGTTCTGTTTGTCAGGAGAAAACCTGGCTAGCAAAACTCACCTGACAGGATGAAGAATATCCCCGAGACGAAGGCGAGGATGGTCCTGTGGGGCCGAATGTGGCCAATGTTGCTCAGGATGAAGCCAATGAACATGAAGAAGAGACTGACCAGGGGGAAGGGGGTGGCAGAGCGGATCATCTCTGTCAGGAGAAGAGCAGAAGGAAGGGAGAACAGGTTAATTCTCCCCTTACAGAGTGAGGGTTGGGCTTGGCTGGGTTAGATGGCTCCAGCCCTGCTGCTCTGACTATATTGTGTCTGCAGTTCCCTCTTTGCTAATGAGCCAAGTAAAACACAGAATTATGGAATCATAGAATGATTTGGGTTGGAAGAGACCTTATGTTCCATCCCTTGCCATAGGCAGGGACATATTCCACTATCCCAGCTTGCTCCAAGTCCTGTCCAAACTGGCCTTGAACATTTCCAGGGATGGAGGAGCCACAGCTTCTCTGGGCGACTTGTGCCAGGGCCTCACCATCACGGTGGTGACTCTACTAATGTTTGAATTTCTAAGGGTTCCTATGTGAAGTGTTGCATGATAAAAACCCATCGGAACCTGCATTTTTCTTCATTTAGCTTCACCCCACAAATGTTTGCAGAACACTCCTGTTTATTAAATCAAAAATGATTGCAGAATTTGTCATGAGAGCTGTGACACTCCATCCTTAGTTCATCCTACTATATAATGTGTAAAATTGACTGCTAGGGGAACAAATGCAGCTGCAAATTATGGAGAGAAGACTAAAAAGCCAAACACTTTGACAAACATAAGCACTGAATAGCCAATGACAGTAAATTATACAGCTTAGAGCCTCTGTAAGCATCCTGCCATTAGAAAGGGATGTCCCCAAAAGCTTAGAAGCAGAGTACAGAGCATTTTTACCCAGTGTAAAAAATGTAGGTGCATCCTTGTGTGGTAGCACTGTCAAAAGGAACTCAGAGCTTCTTCAGCAAGGACACAAAGGGGATTTCCTGGGGGCGTCTCTAGTGGTGCTGTGGTGCTTTGCAGGGTGCAGAAGGTGAGAGCCCACAGAAACACTTACTCAGGACATTGACTGTGGACTCGGATGTCAGCTGGATGTTCATGGGCATGACGTATTCGATGGTGAAGCACCGGCCACGCTCTTCACCTGCAGCAGACCCAGATCAAGTCACACCTGCATAGTCCTTGTCCATCTTTTTATTTGGGGGGGGAGAGGGGCTTTAAAGTCAATATCTGCACATGCATAAAAACAATCTCGTTTTTTAGTGCTGCTCCATCTTGGGTGTCAGTGTTTGGGGCTGAACAAAGACACCTCTTAAGGACCATTTCCTCCCAAGCAAAAATGGGAACTTTGAAGCCAGAGGGTTTAAGGTCACCCCAAGGGCGGTATCAGAGCTCCTCACTTATCCCCACCCCGGCCTTTTTCAAAGCAGCAGTTGAAACTTCGTGACATTCCAGGCTGGTCACTTTGAGATTCCCATTCCCTTGGGTTTTATTCAACTTTGCTCCTGCAGCCAAGTCGCTCCATCAAACTTGGCATGGACAGAGGGACCGGTCCAGCTGACCTGAATCTAAATTCTGCAAGGATCAAATGGAAAGTTTTGAGCTGCTGCCCAAGGCACCGTGGCTGCAGCACTGGGACAGGGGGGTCTGGCAGGGCAGCAGCAAAGCCACCCAAAGCCTGTGTGCAAAGGCACATTTATCCTCCAGTTGTTAAAGTCGGGCACAGGGTGGTAACGTTACCAAAGGCTGTGCCCGAGTTTGGAAGCAAAGATGAGCAGAGCTTTTAAAAATTTCCCGGCTGTTTCCACGGGATGACACTCACACGCAACAAACGTCACCTTAGCAGGGGACAGTTTTTGGGGTGAGCCCATACCTGCCAGAAAGCAAACCCTCCAGAGCCCGGAGTGCAGCGACAGCTTGATCTCCGCCGTCTGGTTTTGGGGCTGGACGATTCCTTCCTCCAGGTAGAGCCAGTAGTCGGTGCTGACGGAGATGCCCAGGAGGCCGAGGCCGCAGACGGCGAACACGCTGCTGAGCAGGGTCAGCGCCCTCCTGCTGCAGGCGCTCATTCCCGACAGCGCGGGGGGATGCGACGGGAACGGCTGCGGGAGAGGGGACCCACCGTCAGCACGGGCTGGTGCCAAAGCTCTGCCCTAAACTGCTTGTGTGGCTCGAGCTGAAAGATGCCATTAAAGCAATCCCCGTCAGACGGGAGAGGCTGAACCGAATCCCACCCGAGTGCTGCCCCAGGGCTCGGGATGGGCGGGACGGGAGAAGCTCGCTGGCTCCTGGTTTATATTTTTGGGGATGAATTCCTGCATCTCCAGGCACTCCTCTCCCCCTGGATGTAGCCGAACCACAGCGTCTTATCTAGCCGCAGACCTTATCAAGTGCTCCCAGCTCTATCTCCTTGGCACAGGAGTCTGCTGAGCATCATGACCACCACGCTAAGGGATCAACAGAGGTGCTTATAGCTGCCAGACCTACTCCTGACAGCTCTCACTACCATCCCATTCCCCATTTTCCCTCTTCCAGGGTAGATGTACCCATTAGGGGATCAAGATGCTGATTTTGCAGAAGCCATGCTGTTTCTGAGCACTGAATGCCATCACCAGACACCTTAAAGCAGAGTGGCACGATCCAATAACCTGCCTTTTTTTTTGTTGTTTATTGGGCTTATTGGATCAGAGCTGGGGCCAAATCCAGCTTGTGCTTTGAGGAGAGGCAGGGAAAGGGAACAGAGAGCTGCAGCCAGGCCCTGGGCAAATATGAAAGGAAAAATTTCCCTCATCCCCATGTCACTTATGTATAGAATCTTTTTATTTTATTGCACCGTTGCTAAGTTGGGGAATTTAGCAGTTTTCATGGTGCCCTGCAGACTGATAAAATACCACCAGAAATCATAGTTCTTGGTGTAGCAAGGGAAAAATGCAATTAATATGGGGGGGGAAGCCACAGCAATGAAAGATTAAAGGAATAAGAGCAAAAAGGAAAAAGATACACTCGAGAGATGGTCTTCTGGGGAGTGGGAAGGAGGCAGACAGTGCTATTGACTGCTTTCAGAAAGGCAGGATGAATCACAGGTAAGTGCCATGTCATGTATATTTTCCAAGGCACATTTTGCTGTTGTTCAGCATGGCAAACAATAAGGAAAAAGCATATCAATCCAGCTAGGCAACAAAGCTACCAAATTTAGCAGCAGGATGCATCTTCCTTGGCCTCCCTTTAAAACTGCAAGAGCCTTGTTTTGCCCCTGTCAGGGCTCCATCACTCCTGTGTTTGCTGTCACAGTGCACGTCGGTGAACGGGCTCTCTGGAAGAGAAATCCTGGTGTTGTTATGGCTGTGCTGAAGGTGGAGGGTTTGGAGACACAAATCCTGCCTGGACTGGGAGATGAGGACTCACTGTTCCGACACGGCCGGGTGGGTGAGCAAACTGGAGGAGGGTGTTCTTCTCTAACACCTCTGATGTAAATATATCAATATTTACTTGCTTACAGTGACTCTCAGAGATGCCAAAAGTCCTCACAGCTTGTACTTTTACACCCAAAAGCCTCCAAAGATAATGCCATAGTTCCCTCATGGTTAATACAGATGATGCTGCAAGTGGTTTCTTGCTCTCAGGGAGCACCCAGTATTCTGTACCTTGTGCTCTTGCAGTGCCCATTTCCAGCACATCTGTCTCTCAAATCCATAGTACCAAGCTCCCCAACACCCCATCCTGGGCTGAGATTTGCAGCAAATTTTATACAAGACTGACATGAAGGAAACTTGTAGTTACTGTGGAATCCAAAGAACGGCATTTACTGAACAGATGCAACGTCCCAGGCCTGCCTGCCCCTCCAGCTCGCTGCTCTGGGCAGCAGTAAGAGAGAAAAGCAGGGAATGCTGCTGGCAGGGTATCAAATTTTTGACCCCAAATCCAAAGCAGGCAAGTACATCTTGGTAGGAAGCAGATGTACTTGCACCCTCAAGCACTGCAACAGCTCTGGCAATTTCCTTCCATATGAAATGAAGGATTTGGCTCTTCCTACGTTCACACTGTGCCTTTTCCCAGAAGGTTCCAACCTACAGGAAGAGGATTGCTGTCTCCAGACAGCCCAGCTCACACTCCTGCAAGCTTTCCCTCCACCTTTGGCTTTGCTAACCAGCCTCATTTTTAATGTTCTTACTTGAAGTGTTTCCCTCAGCAAAAGGAAAGCAGGATGTGTTCCCAGGAGGAACATCTCCCTGCCAGGGGAGTGAGGAGCAAAGTACAGAGGAGATGCTCACATTTTTTTTTACCCTGAAGAATTAGGAGGCAGCAACTAGAGAAGAAAGTGGTGGCTGTGGGGCAGGGAAGCACACCAGCCCTGCACCTCCCATTTCCCAGGGAATATGCCACTTCCCATCTCTTTATAGACCCATTTCATCCAGCAATCAACCATCCAAAACACAGGTCCTCTGGCCCATCCACTCTTCTCCCTAACTCAGCCAGAGCCATGTTTTCTAGTTATGCCTCAAAATGAACAGCATTTACTACAGGGTGCCTCATCCCTCTTGGCATTTTGGTGCCAAAATGGTAAAAGGAACTGGAATGTATTCTTGGCTCATATATCATCAGCAACCATCCTCCCTGCACATTTTTCGTTAATAATAAGCCAAAAATCGTAGGAGGGAGTATGTGAAGGTCCAGATAAAGCCACTCAGAGGGAAATAGCCGAGTATTTCCTGTGATTTGTTGTCCATCAACATCAGGCACTGGAAAATAGACCTATTTTATATCATTTACTGGCCATAGGGTGACGTGAGCAGCAGGGAGAGGGGCTGGGCGTCAGAGTCGTGCCTCTCAATTGCCTCATTTCTTTTCTCTCTCACACTTCAATTTCCATGTAATCACGGATGCATTAGAGAGTGATCCCTGTTACTGCCTCGCTGGCACAGAGAATCAAACCTGCTGTGATGGGGGACAGGGATGGTGCAGAGAAGCTGCTGGAAACAAGCTTTGTCCTGTGTCCAGCGCCTGGAGAATTAGCAGGGCTCCCAAGTGAAAGATTTTTCAAGGGCACAAACAGGAACTGGTTTGGTTTTCAGCAAGGATTTAGTCCCCAGTGACCTTTATCAATTGTGTTGTGTTTCCTGCGGCTGAAAAGGTGATGCTGTTTGATTTCCAGCAGTTGCTGTATTTTAAATTAAATGAATATAGCCCCAAAGATTTTCAAGAAATGGGACCTTAGAAATGTTGCTGCTCCTTTGATCACACTGTGCCTTCTGGTAGTAGTCCAGGGAATAATAAAGGCAGTCTGCAATGTAATCTGCAGTCCTCCTAATGAATTCCTTCTTGTCTTGGAGCCCCAGCTTCTGATGGAAATTGCACATGGCCCTTACTGGGTCCGAATCCTTTAGGAAATGGAAGGAATATTGGCATTGTTCCTAACATAGTTCACCCAGATCTAGGATTAAGTACTTACCTACTGCTCCATGGTCACAGAAATTAAAAATCCTGGGCAGCTTTCTGAGAAGACCCCTTTGTGCCCTAAATCTGAACACAGGCCACCACTCTGGGCTATGTGGATGGGCTGAGAGAAATAAATATATCACTGGTCAACTGCCTGGACAGGATGGGTCATATCAATAAATCACTGCTCTGAGTGCAGCAGAAAACAGCAGCTGCCTTCTGCCCTGGGAAAAAGCAGCAACATCAGGGCCAAGCCAGGCCAAGGAGGCAGCTATTGATTTTTTTATGTGACCAGAGCATAATTTCCAATTTCCTGACATTTGTGAGGAGGGGAAGCACTGCCAAGGTTATTGGAGCAGACGGGAGGGAAGGTTATGTTTGTGGAGGGGTGCTGGAATCCAGGACCAGCCTGTCAAGCTGCCTGTGTGGTTGTGAACACCTGGTCCATGGAAGTCAAAGGCTGAGGGAAATCAGAGGTTAAGCCAGGGACCTGGAGTAGTAGGAGAGGCTGAGCAGAACATAAAGGAAAAGGAACAAAGCCTGTGAAAGTGGAGTAGGAAACTCACTGAGTGAGAGATGGATGCACAAAGAACATCAGGGACCTGGGTAAGAGCCATCGAATGCAGCGAGTGTGATGGAGCTGGGCTGAAAGGACCAGCTCCCACTAAGCTGCAACAAGAAAATTGGGCTGGCTAAAAATAAAGGGCCTTCAAGAAGTGTGAACTCTTCCTCAGGACACAACACAGGCCATGGGTGTGGGCAAAACAAAAAAAAGTAGGTCAAGGAGAGTGGCTCTTTCAGAACAAAACTTTTAAGAGCCAGCAGTGCTTAGGCAGGACCATGCTGAGGCCACCACTGCATTGTCACCCTCCTTCAGACAGCAGAGTGTCACCCTGGCTCCCTCATGGGCAAATCCAGAAAAGCCTAATTTGGTCATTAATAACCCCAGTGGAATAGAATGATCCTACTGAGCTCATGGAGCACCCAAAGGGTGCAAATGCTTTGGTCCCAAAACAACGTGGGCAGGATGCAGCCCAAGGCCAGCTGAGCAGATGCTCTGTTGGTTGGCAGAATGTTGGATCAGTGTGAGGAGCCCACAGGGAGATGACTTCAGCCACAGCTGAGGAGAGGAAGAGGATGAGATGGCAAGGGCAGTGCCCACTGCTCCATCTGGGCACCCAGGAGAAGCAGCTCCACAAACCTGACCTGGAAAACTGGGTGACTGGGAAATAAAGATTTGGTTTTGGAATTACAGCTTGGGAAGCAACAGTTCCTCTTGAAGCTTGGTAAAGGTGTACTGCAGGCAGGAGAGAAATACAGGACTGCTGTGGTTCCATACCATAGCTGAAGGAGAGCAGAAAAAACCAGTGGTACACTGAAGGAAATGGTCAGAGGAGACATGGGTTGGAGCTGGTCTGCAGGGTTCCCAGGAGCCCTGTCCTGGGCTACCAGCACCTGCCACCTCCACAGGAGGACAGAGATACATAAGGGCAGCTTTCCAGAGCTGCATTAGTGTCCTATAAAAATGTCAGCTCGATTTCTGAGAGAGAAATTACGTATTGGAAAAATTAAGTGCAAATACAAATCTTTTTGATGTGGAGGAGGTTTAGCCTGATAGGAAGAAATGAAACAGCCCATCTCGTGGCAGTTGAGAGAAGAGCTGGTAACTGTGACTGTGAGCAGCCATAAACTTCAAAAGGATCAATACTGGGCTTAAAAGCCTCCCCTCAGCTGTGAGCAGCAGCACTGCACAGCCACGGACGGACAGACAGGGCAGCGTGGGATCAATGGGCACTCTGGGCTCACCAGCTCTCCAGAGAGGGTTTGAAAGTCAATAAATGAATAAAAAGAAGGCTGGTGATGAGTTATTTAAATGTAGATTGAGCCACAGCAATCACAAACCCATTAATTTTGTGCTTGTCATCACACACAGGGAACACCTGCAAAATAATCAGAAGAAACCATGTGTGACCCCACACACTGCAGTGCTCACCACTAACTGATCTTACTAATGAGATTACTTGGGATTTTTTTCTCTTAAACCTGACTTCCATAACTTTTCTGAAAGTTCCTCTTTCCCCTAGCACTTCCTTTGTTTCGTGAACAAGTTATTTTTTACAGTTTGGTTAAAAAACCCTTCCATGGCAGTTCAAGAGTGAAGGAAATGCCATATAGAAAATACTGTAATTTTCTGCTGAACCCACATCCTGAACCCCCAAGACTGACCCATGGTTGCTCTTCCCTCTTTTTACCCCACACCAACTCTTTTGCTGTGGACTACTCAAAACCTGCAGTGATGGCTGTTACTGGTAACTGAGCCCACCTCAGCTCCAGCTCCAAAGAGAAGGAAATCAAATGATATTCCCAAGGTCAAAGGAGCAACAGCTGAGGTTTTTTTCCCACCCCAGCCCTCAAACTGGACCCTTTCCTGACTGGGCCACCCCTGCTGTGCCACTGCTCCAGCTCTTTCACACTAATGGCTTTGGATGATGCCAGAAACTTTAAACAAATAAAATCATCGACCCAACAGCCCTGATGGTCCTGACTCACAGGCTGCTGGCACTGTCCATGTGTGTACAGCTGGTGTCATTCACGTGGGCTTTCTGCATCCACAAATATTCCTCCCCCAAACCTATTACAGAGCCCATCCCACCCACACGTCTCCTTTTTCCTTAGTGTTTTAGGCTCTTACCTCTTTTAACCCCAGCTGAAGCGATGCTTTGGCAAGTGGAAACCCTGGGATGTGGCTGAAGGTGGGAAGCTCAGTTCTGGCAGATCGACTGCAAGGAAATGTCACAGCAAGGAGGGTCCTCGATGGAGGCTTCAGCTGCTGGATGGTCTGGGAGGAGCTGGGACTGAGGTGGCTTTGGAAATGGGCAGGGGAGAGATCCTGGACGTCAAGAGGGGGCACGGCCCCAGCTCTCCCCCTCTGACCAACTCACACGGGGGCTGCAGGACGCTGGGACACAGGGACAGGCAGAGGGCAGGCAGGTCTCTGCATCCACGTGCCGGCAGCTCCTACCCTGGGGGTTTGTAGAAAAGCATTACACAAAGTGCATTTCTCCAGAGGGAAACAAGAGCTCAAGCTCTGAGCTTGCAGTATTGCCCACGCACCCAGCTCTCCAGGTCTAAGGTATATCTGTTTATTCCAGGTTTACATCTCTAACAATAGCTGAGCCCTGTCCTTTGCAGAGCCCTTTCCAATGTCCTTTCTCCCTATCAAATCTGACACAGTACTCTCCTACTCATGGTGTGTCAGAGTGCTCACAGTCAGGGACCTGAGTCAAACTGCTGGTTTCAATACTCTACAAAGAGCTACAAAAGCAGAATAAAAGGGGAAATGTCTAGTACTGCAAAGCAAACCAGCTGGGGACTGTGCTGCAGAAACCTTGCTGCTGTGTGGTGTGGGAGCAGTGCCTGCCCACTAACCTCTGCCTGCAGTACTTTATGGCTTTACTTCAGATCCTAAATGCATGAACTCCAGTAACCCAACGGTCCAGTGACCCCCTTCTGCCTGGAGGGTGGTGCTTCCCTCTGCTTGCCTTGGCTGGTACAGACCCAGGAGCAGGGATGAGGCTGGCTCAGCTGTGGACATCCACCTCACACCAGCACCAAGGCCGGGCTGCTCTGGGATATTAAACCTTTAACAGCTGGTTCTTGTTCACTTCTGAGTGTCATTTAGGATGGCACAAAATGCTACAATAGGCTTGTAGGTTAAAAAAAGGAGAATAAGCCTCTTCCTTGCACATGGCAGCTTCTCAAGGTCTCTTTGTCCTTCCAGCCGCAAGGCGGGTCGCGGCACAACCGAAGATCTCAGGCACCTATTCCAGGAGACCTTGATGGTGCTTTAAACTGAAGTGGGTGTAAACAGAACTCCCAAATTCAGTGCAAGCCCTGTAGGAGTTGTGCATTATGAACACCAGCACGTGAAATGGCTTCAGGCTATCAACTTTTACTGCTGCAGAAGGTCTAAGAAAAGCCCCAGGTACAGCCCACGCTCAGGAGCTGAGGCTGCTCAGCACAGAGGGGCCAACACCCCCAGTTCCTTCTTTTCCCCTTAACGATCAGTGCATGACAGCTTGAGCTAAATTAAGCATGCTGGGAGGTAAAAATAGCATCAAGAGCTAATTAAAACTCTCCCACTCCCCTGTCGGTGGGTACCTGAGCCGGGGAGGCAGCGGCAGCTCTTCCCCCACTGCCGCTCTTCTCGCCAGCACTGGCAGCAGGAGGGGTTTTATGAACATTTTCAGAGTGATGAATGAGGGAAAGTGAGAAATCCCCCGAGCAATGCTGGGCTCTCTGAGTGCTGAGGGCTGCAGACAAGTGGCACGTTGATCAGGCTGCATGTGCCAGCCCCGGCTGCTGAGACCTGCGTCCCCTCGGTGTGATTAAAGATGATTGATAGCACAGAGCAGCTCCTTGTTAGCCAGGAGGTTGCATTCCCCTTCCCTGCTTAGAAACCAGCTTTACCAAAAAGCCTCAGCACTGAAACGATGGCATAAAGAAAGTGGAGAAGGGCTGTGTCATCCAGACCTCAGGCAAACAACTTCAGAACCCAAGTGCCCTTGTGGTTGCCATTAAACTCAGCTGCTCCATGTGGCTTTGCTCAAGCAGTTTGGGACTCAGCTCCTCAGATGCCATCAGTGATGTCTTTGTGCACAATCCTCTGAGCAGTCACTCAAGTTTGGTCCTCTCTTTATGTAGGAAAGGTCTTTGCTTTGTGAAGTTTTTGGGTTTAATAGTCAGAAATATTAATGTACATAGCAAGTATTCATATATCACTGGAGCTATTAAACTTCCTACCACCCAGATTTTAGCAGGATTCATTACCAGTTCCATGATTTAATGGTAAATGTCCCGGTAGACAGGGTAGGAAAAATTACACTTGACATGGAGCAGCCTGAGAACAGGCACCAGCACCATGAGCTGGTCAGGAGGCCATTGGCTGCCTGTTCTGCTCAGCACAGGGGAATACAGCCACATCCTGGGAAGGTCTGTGGGAACAGGCAGGGAATGGACTTGGTCTCACTCTTCTCCATCTTCTCTCAGACCAGTACTTATCACCAGCTGAAACTTGGCCTGGCTGTGTGTACACCTGGTCTTTCCCTACACTCCACTGTCCCTTTGTACCACCAGGTTCTGGTTCCTGCAGCACCCACCCAGCAGCACCTCTCCCACCAACCCGAAATTCCCACCCAGAGCTGCTGCAGACAAAAGGAACTTCTGTTGCAACCAAAAGTTTCATGTCTCCTGGGAAGAAGCCAGACCTGCCCACCCTGTAGGGCTTTGAGGGTGAGTGAGGTGCTGCCCTGGCACATCTGAGCCTCTGCTCCCTGGATGGGGATGGCACCAAGCAGCACTGCATGGGCACTGAGTGGGAACAGGAATAATCCCCACGTTGTCCTGGATCAGGGGATGTCCTCTGCTGTGCTGCTCCAATAACCCCCTCAGTGCAGCCCTGAGCACTGCTTTAATGAGGATTTTTCACTGATAAGCAATGGTACCTCCCCCATAATGAAGGAAAAGCTACAAGTCCTGTCTTCCATGGACACCAAACACAAACTCCACTCATCTGTAGCAGCCCCCTTTATATGCCATCTGACACAGGTGGTGTTCTTCGACAAGTTCCATTTTCCCAGCAAATATTTTACTATAAATGTCAGAAGTTGTGGCTGCACAGCAGTAAAATCAGTGTGACTTTGACTTCAAACCATCTTTCTAGGACACACCCAGAAGCAAAACTCTCCTTAATTTCATTGAGGTCCAGACTCCCAGATAACTTTTGACCTAGACTCCAATATCTAGTTATTTTAAAAAGGCCACCTTAAAACCAAGGCTTTGAATCTGCCCAGCTGGCTTAGGAAAAGCTCCCAGTGTTTGCTACAGCTTTGTGCAGCTCATGGCTCACCAATACCATTGAAGCCTCTGCAGGCTTGTGCATTATTTCCCTTTTGTATTTTATATTCCCTCCCCTCTCCATAAATAAAGCTGAAGCTGCAAATGCGATATGGATGCTGCCAGGTGGGAATTCATTCAGCTCAATGAATATATTCAACAGCTACAAGATGCAGCAAGAGACAGGAGAAATCCACACACAGAAGCATTTCTGGCCCCTGGATGCCACATGGGGCAGCCTGAGGGGAAGGTGTGATGGCAGTGGGATGGGCTGATGGGAACCAGTCTCCTGCCCTGTGGCTTTTTACGTGGGTCATGACGTGACAGACAGAAATGGTGCCCCTAAAACCCAGCAGATGAACCTCTGAAGGCTGCCCAAACATAAGGCACTTGTGAACCCAAAGGGCAGCAGTGATAGAAACATGGGAAGACTCTTCCAGCAAAGCTGCCAGCCCAGGGTCACACCACCAGCACCTGCTGCTACTGCACAGAACTCAGCAGAAACGCTCCTTTTTAGCTCATGCACTCCTTTGCGGTGTTTTTGCTGAAGCAGTGCTATCTTCAGTGGATGCAGCACCCTTGCTGCCGTTTCCAAAGCCTCACCCGCACCGTGCAGGCACCTGCCAGCTCCACCGAGGGCTCCCCTCCCCACGGGGTCTGGGTGGGGACAGCGGTGCCACAGGTCAGGACACCGCCAGGAGCCCCCCGCTGCTGCTGCCTGGAAAACCCAACGGCAAAAGCTGCGGAAAGCCCCGGGCATCCGGGGCTGATGAAGTTTTCCGAAATGCCAAGCAATTCCTCAGCACCCAAGAGACGCGTGAGACCCTCCCTGCTCGAAGCTGCCGAGGCTGAAACACCACATTTCACATTTCACCACCTTCCCCAGGGTATGAATAAGTGGCATGTGCAGGAGTGAGGGCAGGCTCCGTGTCCCCATTCCCTGTTCATATGGTAACACATGATCCAGCTTTTTTTCTCCCCCTCTCCCTTTACTTTACTTCACTTAACAACCAGGTCAGGTTTTTCTGAGATAACCTCGCTCAAATTCACACTCCCCTCTCCATGGGGTTTGCTACACTGGAAAAACATTCACAGGCTGACTTCCAGCAGTCTTTTTTTTATATTCCCTGTGAAAAAAAATACACGCGTTCCTCGGCAGAACGTTCCAAACCCGCCGCTGGGAACGGGGATGCTGCCGGTGCCCGAGAGATGGCCTCCGTGGGGAAAAGCCCAGGGATGAAAAGCCAGGATTTTTCGGCTTCCTAAGATCCTTCCGTCGGGAATCCGGCGAAGCCGAACCCCTCCTGCCGAGCGGTGCCGGTCCCCGGGCAGGGCACACGGGCACCTCGCCCGGCTCCGGCCGTGCCAGCCGGGACTCGCAGCGCTCCCGGTACCCGGGGATGCGGCGGATGCTGCCCGGGGCGGTGCCCTCGCCGCCCCTCCCGGCCGCTTCCCACCCCGAAGGGAATACGGAAAACGCAGGAATAGATGCCCCGAGCCCTGCGGCTCCGCACCCGGCCGACGCCTCCCAGAGATCACCCCGTCCCTCGGCTTTAAACTTTCGGGGCTTTACATCCAATTCGGAACCCCGTAAGACACCTCCAGGATGGTTTCCCTCCCTGTTCCCGTTCCAGACACGGGAAGGAGCCCCTGTTTTCCCCTCCCCATCGCTCTCCCGGCACTCACCGGCCCCGCGGGCGCTGCTCCGCGGCGGGACACGGCGGGCGGCCCCGGGGATGCTCCGCTCCGCTCCGCGCCGCGCCGGGAGAGCCGGCGGAGGAGAGGGCATCACATGGCGCCGGCGGGGCCAGCCCACCTCTCCCTCCCCTCCATGCCCCTGTTCCCTCCCTCCCTTCATCCCTCCTTCCCTTTCTCCATCCTCCCCTTCTTCCGTCCCCCCTCCCTCCCTCTTTCTCCATCCATCCCTCCTTCCTCTCTACCCCCCATCACTAGCCTCTGTCGCTTCTTTCCCCCTTCCTCCCTCCTCTTCCACCCTTTCCCTTTATTCTTCCACTTTCCCTCAGTTCCTCCCTCTTTTTCTCTGGTCCTCTCTTATCCCTTCTTCCATCCATCTATCCCGGTCCCTCAGCTGTGGCTGGTGGCTCCAGTTCACCACTGGGGCAGGGGTGGGACCAGCATCTCTCCTGTCCCTTAGTGCATCCTCCCTTCCATGAACCCTCAGCCCCTCTGCATTCCACACCTGGAAAATTCGGCTCCCAGCGCTGGGTGGGCTGTGCTTCCCAGGACTTGACTTCTTTGGGAGCTGGGGAAGAGAAAACTGGCTCCAGCTACCAGTGTCAAATCCACGGCTAAGGACACAACAGACAACGGGGAGGATTGGAGGGCAGCAAGCCAGAGTGCTGGAGAAAGCCAGCTTGGCAGGGCTGGGACCAAGGCAGGGAGAGAGCCAGGGCTAGAGGAGAGAGGGATACAGGGAAAAAGATGCTGTGGGCTCTGGAAACCATGGCCAGACTGAGTGATTCAGCCAAAACACATAAAAAATGAGTGGCAGAGCCAAGAACAAGGACGCAGCTCCATCAAGGTGTCCCGCAATGGGACACTTCCTTGGATACAGCGGGAAGGACAAGGAAAGGGTCACATGCCATGCGGTAACTCCTGCTATGTGAGCTGCCAGCCCAGGCAGCAGGGCTGAGAGGAGCTCACAGACATCATCCCAGCACCTGGAGCTTGGAATTGTACAGCAATTTCTTCAGGGAGAGCTCGTTCCGTGCAGGGGCTTTGCACACACACCAGGGTTGCCAGTTCCCCATGTTCTGGCTAAAACGTGCTGCATCTTTGCCGAGGCGTTTCCAGTTAGCAAAACATGACTCCCTTAAATAGAGTAGCTCAAAATAAAGTGAGATAGGAGATGCGGAGGAGGTGGTGTTGAGTGGCTCGTTAGAGATCAATGGAGCCCTGTGCTCGGGCTTGGTGAGCTCTGTTTGAGTTTCAGAAATCATAGAAGCCGACAGGGGTTTGTAAGTTTTGATTTCTCCAACCAGAACATGGTGTAGCCCAGTTTAGGCAAACTCCAGTGAGACCCAGGCTGGTAGAAACCTGCCCCCCAGCAGGACCCCATTTGGCAGCCGAAGCATACTGGTTATTTGTCTTTGAGGGGCTGCACCTCACATATGTTCTTTCACACAAAGTTACAGTGATACTTTAATTATAGCGAGTTATAGCATGTTTTCCTGGGCTCTCATTCACATTTGAGGAAGAGTTGAAGGCAGTAGATTCATTGGGGGATTGACAGTAAGGACAAAGCAGGGATTTGGTCAGCAGAATGAATTCTGCACTGGGAAAGACAGTCAAAGAGGTGATGCCCTCCAGGACCTCCTTCCCCGCACAGCCCCAGCGAGGAGGTTTCCCTGGGATGGAGCTCATCAGTAAGGAATTACCAATAAAGTCACAAAGCTACAGGAGGCAGGTTAAACCTGGATGTTCACCACGTGCTGTCAGGGTACATTGTTTTAGTTCATCATTTTTCTTTTCTCTACATTGTTAAAAAAACAACAAATCAAACCAAAGGAGAGCTTCATTTTTCTCCAGAAAGGCAGTCTGCTGTATTGCTGCCTGGACTCTGGGCAGGATTATTTGAATACAACATGAATAAAGCTGCAGCACATACAGTGACATAATTAACCATTACACTGTGAGAAGCCCCCAGCAGCCATGCATATAATCAATTAGAAATACACATTGTGGGCTTCAGTTTCTTCCCCTCCCCTTTGCTTCTATGCAAATGCACTCAGGCTACAACACTCGATGGATTTTCTGTTGCGGCTTGTCTCATACAGCAACTTCTGCCCTGGCAAAGCCCGTGCACGGGGCCAGCACTCACACCAAGAGCTTTTCCCACGGGCATTCCAGGGCCAGGATAAAAGAGGGCATCAGTGATACCTCCCAGAACCCCAGCAGCACATCTTTCCTACCTCGTTAGCAGCTATCCAGAATTCCTTCCCCATGGCACTTCTGTCCCTCTCTTGGCCAGGAGCTCAGCATGGCTGTCCCAGCCAGGACAATTAGCACTTTGCACCTTCTCAGCATCCTCCAAAACTTGGGTTAGAACTGTGCTAAATCCTGCAACAGCTGTTTTGGTTCATTGTTTCACATAACACCATCTGGTGCCATCTCAGGATCTCCAGAGCAGCATCACTTTGCCTTCCCCACTTTCCACTGTTCCTGCTAAACTCTCTCCTCCCCAAGAAGGAGGATCCTCCTCTGCAGCCACATGTGGGCAAGTGAAGGCAGGTGAAGTCTTGTCTGTCTCAGGGTGTTTTACAGCTGTTCTGGTCTCTGCAGGGCTGGAGCCTGACCCAGCCAGAGTAGCTCTGCCAGCCCCCTGTGCTGGTGTAGCAGCCTTTTGTACTATGTTCAAAATCAGTTGGAAGCATGAAGCTCCATGGACACCTGAGCAGCAGCTTTTAGGCTGCACCCGAGGTCAAACCTTATTAGTGGTGAGGGATTTGAACTTCATTAGTGGCTCAGACCAAAAGTGATTCAGCAGCTCTTGCTTGGCTGTCAGTGGTGCAGCGGAGGGTGGTGGGTCCATCTCCTTTCAGCTGCAAGTGTTTGATTCCTGCAGGTGACACCTGCAGTGAACCTTTTCCTTAGTCTCTTCTCTTTCAGCAGAAGTCACCATGAAGGCTCTCAGGTTGTTATACAATAAAAGGCCTGGTCCTGTCAGCCTGGGTCACGAGCAGGTAGGAAACTTCAGATTTTCCTCCCCTCCCACTCCCTCGAATTTACTCCACATCGAATTATTCAGACAGCAAATCCATCCGTGGGCAGCCACCCTTGGGCCCACATATGGCTCTGGTCTGGCATCAGACAACTTTAACTGTACATCAGACTCTCAGAAGTACTTTGGGCACAGGAAGGGAAAGTCTGCACCAGCCAGGAATTGTTGCATTTGCCCAAGGAAAAAGGAGAATGGGCAGGTAAATGCAACGAGCTGGCGACAGGAGGCTGGAGCTGCTGTGACTTGCGTGGGAGGTGACGGATGCTCCCTGCCAGCTGCCTCAGCACTTGATATTTTTTGTCATTTCGTGGGCAGAACAGCCAGGGGGAGGCTTGGGGAGAGGCTGGAGCATGGCAGAGATGCACAGCAGCCCTGGCACACCACCCAGGAAACCCACTGGGCAGCTTCCAAAGGTTGGGAACCACTTGGTAGAGAGACTTTTGAGATTTCCATTTTTCCTGAGATGCTGTTTGTGGGGTATTTCACACTGGACAGCAAAACTGGCATCAGCAGCTTGGGTTTGGGATCCTCAGCCATGGCAAGCACGGCTCCTGTGTAGGTGAGATGCAACCTTGGGAAGGGCTGTTGTGGCAGGAGCCAGCACAACCTCTGCTCCTTGTCCCAGCAGCAACATTATTATCTCAGTTTACAAACACTGAAATCAGCTAAAGAGGGAAAACTCGTGGCACCAAAGAATTCCAGCTCCCCTCTGCTCTCCAGGAAGGGTTTTCACATCCCGCTTGCACCATGACTAGATTAAAGGAATTAACTCCGTGGGCTGTTGGAGCTGAAGCTCCATTTGCTGTTTCCCCTGCACATCCCTCTGCCTGGAGCCGCTGCTCGGGAGGAAGCGCAAGGAGAGGTGCAACATTATTTTTATCTGCGCACCCACACGCTGTGTGAAAGCCCAGAAAAACCAGCGCGGAGCCTTTCGCAGCCTCCCCGAGCGGCTCTGACTCACTGAACAACAAAGGCACACGTGTGCTCTGGTTAAAAGAAATACCCTCTGGAATCATATGGGTCTAACCTGAGCCAATAAAAGGTGAGGATGTGCCAGTACAGGAGTTTTGCCAGGTGCATCCTTTAGCCCCCCCCAGTATTCCAGGGCCAACAGGCACCATTGCCCAGCCTGCCTGGGAATGCAGGAATCTCCACACTGGAGGGAAGGAGGTCTGAAAGGGCACCAAGTGCCCACATCCCACCCCTTCAACAACACAAGCTGGAAGAGATGCTGGCAGCACATTTGCTCTCACTGCTGGCGTGTCCTGTTGTCCCTCTGCACAAGGAGTGGAGATTCCAGCACAGTTTCCATCTGGCAGCTGATCTCTGCGACTGGACCCATCCAGGTTCCCCAGCACAGCCCCACTGGAGCCTCCCAGGCTGGCTGGAAAGCAGGTGCTTGCAGGGTGAGGGATGGCTGTGGCCACAGCAATCTGATTTCAAAGGTCATGTTTCGGGAAGCAGTTTCGATGACATTAATTATTAAAGCCTCATAACCCTTGTATTAAGGGTAATAGTTTTCCATGTGATTTATATAGCATTGAAATTCATTACCAATCTTTTAATGATGTTAGTGTCAATCAGGCACAAGAATGCTAAATGACTTATCCCAAAATGACCAGGAACTGATCCAAGGAGTTTTGGGATGCTCTCACTGCTGGCCTTTCTTTCCTTCTGCCCTTGCACTCCTTGCTTGTTGCTTTTATTGCTGTTTCTGATGGATTTTTTCCTGCAATCACACCTCATCAGTGTCCCAGACATGATGACACTTGTAGGAGAAGCAAATGAATTCTGTTAAAAGAGTGTTTCTGGAGGTGTCATTGAAAATGTTGAAGCTTTAATGAGGTTTTATATAAATTGCTGCGATGTGTTTTATATGGATTAGGAAATCTCCCTTTTAGAAGCCCTGAGTTTTATAGTGTTCTGAAGAGAGGAGCAAGGAAAGGGATGATGGATCAAGCCCTCAAATAGGAAAGAGCACACATGTGAAGCAAACACTCTCTGACATGAAATTCATTCCCAGCATGTGAAGAGATGGGTGATTTTTGCCAGTTTTGATGGGCGAGAATAAGATCTAAAGTACTTCCAAGCAAACCTCCACTTTGGGTTTTTTTTTTCCCCACCAAGGTATTGTGCTTTAAATTGGTTTTGGAGTTTTTTCCCTCTCCTTCATCAGACTGTGCAACATCTCCTGAGGCAGGATGTCAGGCAATGACTCAGGGGCCAGTAATGAGCACTGGAAGTGGCAGCTGGTATCTGACACTGTCACCCTGGCAGTAAACTCAACAAGTCCCTTGAGAAAGAGACAGCATTGACTCATCTCCCATGAGATCTGCCTCATTCCATGCTCCTTCTTTAGGAAAAGCAGGGGGAAAAAGGAAAAAAACCCTCTTTGCATGTAACTCTGTGGGTCCAGCCCTTCCAGCATTTGTTCTCCCAGTCATATCCTCATTTTTTGAGTGTAGCATCACTTTGGGATGGTGACAAGTGACAGATGTAGTTGGGGAAAATATTCCTTTGAGGACAACCCATCCACATGTGGCAAGAGCTGCCCTGATTTGAGCCCCTGATTGGATTTGCCTTTGCTTTACCTTGGCTCCCCAGGGAGCAGGTGGGATTGTAATTACCTCGTGGTAATTAATGCAGTCATCATTTTAGCTATCCAAGCAGTTCTCAGAGGAGATGGGTTTATTTGCAGCTCACACACCAGCTCTGTAAAAATATTCTGAGATTTCTGAATCAAATCCCCAAATCTCTAAAGAGAACTTGGGCCTGGGGGAGGCAGCCACGGGCACTTGCTGTGATTTATTGAGTGTTAGGTGCTGGCATCTTTCCTGGAGATGCTGTCACATATGTGATGTTACAGGCATGGAGAGGCTCAGCCTCTCCTGCAGCCTTTAACTCTTCATTTTTCCAAGCACCACCAGCCTAATCTTGCCTGTGTAGAAACAAAACTGCACACGCAGTGTTGTACACATTGTCCCCTTCCTCCTCACCCAGTCAGTGTGTGGAGTCTCACACTCAGGCAGCCAAGTCCCCACGCAGCCTCTCACCGCCCCGTCATTCCCACTGACTCATCCCGGTGGGAGCTGGGTGCCCGTCCCTTCCCAGGAGACCCCCGACGTGGGAGGGTGCAGAGTGTGGCCATGGGCTGGGCAGGGGCTCTCCCATCCCTATGAGTCCATCTCCATCCACCCACGCTCTGCCAGACTTGTGTTTCCCCAGGGAAAAGGCTGGAGGGTGTTTAGAGACTCTCGTCTAATGAGCTCTCACCCCAAAAGCCCATGGCCCTCTGCTGTCGGTGGCTTGGCCACAGCCAGGAGAGAATCCCAAGCAGCCAAGGTGACAGGGATGCAGGTCTGGCAGTTTGGGGAGCTCAGGACCCCCTTCCTCTTGGTCTGGGTGCACAGACTGTCCACATGCATCAGTCCAGGGAAATGATGTCTCCCCAAACTCCCTCTCCTGCTCTGCAGAAAGATCCCAGTGTCTGAGAAGAGACACATTCATGGGGCTCAAAAGCTGAACACATTGAGTGAGGGCTGA
Organism: Serilophus lunatus; assembly: GCA_013399895.1. Classification (NCBI taxonomy): domain Eukaryota; kingdom Metazoa; phylum Chordata; class Aves; order Passeriformes; family Eurylaimidae; genus Serilophus; species Serilophus lunatus. The sequence goes on from VXBA01001420.1 coordinate 1,568,954, forward strand.
GGAGCACGGAAATGCTGCCTCTGGAAAAATCCCAGAAATTTCAACCATCCCTTTGGGCAAATGCAGCCAGACTTCTTCAAATCAAACTAACCTAATTACTGAATTAGCATGAGACTCAATCCATGTGAAGGCAGGCAGAAAAAGGAGGTGTCTGTCAAGTTGTCACAATATTTGTACTTTGCTTTCAAATTTTGAAAATAAAATGATGTCAGTCTGAACGAGGCACGTGGCTGTGGGGTGAACATGGCTGGTGGGACTGGGAGCCAAAACAGGTATTTCATGACAAAGGTGAGTCCCTGAGCATCATTAATCACTGGAACAAAACCTTCTTCTTCTCTGCAGCCTCTGGGCTCTGTGGAGTCAATTGTGAAAGGAAATGTCATAAAGGCAGACCAAACTCTCCCAAAAGTAATGATCAGTATTTTTATTCGTACACACTTGTTTTGAAACTACAATTAATATTTAACAAAAGCATTTCATGCAAACAAAGATTGAAGATATTGTGAATTATGAAAAAAAAAGATGCTGTAATTTGTACATCAGTCTTGCCCACTACACCTCCTATGATATTGTTTTTTCCTTTGGAAAAATGAATGGACTCTCCAAATTTTCTGGTAGCATCTTGCAAATAAATGATCTGATAATAAATAATGTTCTTCTCTAAATAATCAACATTTGGGTCATAAAATAATATTAGAAATATGAATGAATTCAAGGTGGGATTCCTCCTTATTTAAAAAAAGGTAACCTCAAAGTAACATACAGCCATTTGAAATATTTCAGGTGTTCTCTGTATTGTTGTGCAAAACCACAGAGTGTTAGGGAATACACATTTTAAAAAGAGCCAAGGAGCTTCATTTCTTTGAAATTATTATTTTTATACTCATTTTGATAATATGGGAGAGAACAAATGAGAGGCTTGGTGGAGAACGAGCCGTTGATGAAATTTGTATTACCACTGCAGTAACATATTTTTCTGCTCCAAGGCCAATAGAAAAGGGCACAAAAATATAATATAATTAATATTTTTGGCGAATTTGGGCTCTTGGCCCCAGCCAAGCACTCAGTACCCAACAAGCTCTACACACACACTGGGTGCCTTGGAAGGCCAAGCCAGGAGTATGTGAAGCTCTGGAAGGACAGATCCCTTGGCAGTGTTGCCTCATGGGGCTCAAAGAGAAGGAAAATAAATTCAAAAAAGTTTATATAAAGATCAGAATCGTCATTTTCCTTTCCATTAAAATGTTCCTGTCATTAACAGTTATAAAACTAATGCAACATCAGCCAGTGGAGTGTCCAAAGTATCCCAAGAGAGAAATGAGTTCCAGTGGCAGCAGGCTGAGCATTATCAATGCTGTTACTTATCCTGCACTGTTTAAAATCATTAATAGACTCTTAATTTATTTATTTAGGTCAACTGACATCAGTGGAAGAAAAAACATAGCTTCTGGAACAGTTTTTTTTAAAAAAAATTTGAACTATGGTGTCACAGACAAAGAAAAGAAAAGCACAATGATATAAATACAACACAGAAATACATTAAAATATCAACACAAAGGATCGACCTGTCATGGACGGACCAGCTGCAAAAAGAGCAGCACTTCTCCTTCAACAGGAGTCAGTACAAACATTACTACAAAACAACTGTGCTGACCTTATTTACCCCCAGGGAATCTCACCCTCCAATAATCAGTTCTCCTAAGACTTCCATTTACATGGAATTTTTAAATTGCACATAAAAATCTCAGTAACTGGAAAAGAGGTGAGTGCAGCTGACCTACACAATCAGCATCACTCCTCCCCACACCCTGACTCCAGGTACAAAAGCTGGACTCCAGATTCTGTAAGAAACGTATCAGATCTGATTTTATTTCTCTTGAAACGGTTTCAGCAGAATTACTAAAGTTCTATAAAAAAGTAGAAACAGCATGGTATAGCCAGCAGTACCATGTGAACCAAACAAGCTGGTTTGATATTAAAAATTATAATAATACTTACACAACTCTTTTCAGGTTAAAAGTGTATTAGAAACATTGCCTAAGAAGTCCTCACACCTCCCTGTGAGGTCAGTAAGTATTATTACCCCCATTTTGCAGATGAGGTAACTGAGGCAGAGAGATCAGTAACTGCCCTCTCCCTCTCAAGGTATTCCTGGGAACAGGAGGGCTGTAGTGCACGATGATTATTCATGATAAGGCTGTTTAATTACCAATTGTTACTGGCACAGTGAGGAAATCATGCACGTTTATGAAGTCAGATCTTATTTAATTCTTAACTGAACTATTTCAGATCCCAACTACAAGTGCAGAGCTGAGGAAAAAAGTGCTTTTTTAGCTTGTCTACTTTTGGACTACTTGGCAGCTCAGTGCCTCCCTACAGAGCAGCACAGAGGGGACACAATGCCTGGAGCCCACACTCAGTTTGCAAACAGACAAAAACCTATGTACAATAATTTATGCTAACTGAAAATCACATGAAACATTTCCAGAAGTTTCCTGGCAGGTCCAAAAGCCCACTGTAAACTCAATACTGTAAATATGCTTTCTATACGCATCAAAGCTTGATTATTGGATTATTATTATTATTTCCAATGTTTTTTTTCAATGTGTTTTGTTCATTAAGGAGGCTTTCCCCCCTCCCACTAACTGTGTCTCTTATGGCATTTAACTGGGATCACATCTGGATGCACCAGTGGAGAAAAGATTTTGCAAGTGGTACCACTCAATCCTTGGACATGTCACCTTTCCAGCTAGAAGACAAATTCCTCTCTTGCATGACCTTATTAATTTTATAGAAGCCCAGCATTATTCATTTGAATTCACCCTAAAAGACAGGATGGATTTGAAAGGCCAACAGCATTCAGATACGATGAGTTTAAATTTAAACTAACAGCTGATTTTCAGAAGAACTTTCTTCAGTTTGTAAAAGGAAATTCAATTGCATTTCTGGAAAGAATGAAGGATCAGAAAGCTAAATTGCATTTCTCCTCCAAACTGGATTAAGAAGGAGTATTTTATTATGGGAATGTGTTCTCTCTCTCATGTGTCATTCTTGCTAAGTGCACCAAGACTGGCCAACGGGTGAGTGGTTGTCCTGGAGACCCACACCCTGCTCAAGTGACTCAAAGTGCACAGAAACACCCAGATGCCTGAATAATGAAGAAATCTGCCTAGGAACCAGTTAAATCCCATTTGAGCCCCGAAAACCCCTTGGAAGTTTTACGTGGCAGACCTGTGCCTCCCCCAGCAGGAATGGGGCTGCTCTGGAACCCCTTGGGAATCAAGTGCATGTGGGATGGAAACAAAGCTCCCAAAACCTCCACCTCAACTTGAGTGCAGTATAATTTTGCATTTGCCTTTCAGGAATCTTTGTGGCAACGTGGGTGTTGGGATTACAGTTTCTACTGAACACAAGTGGAAAAAAAAAAGCAGCTCTAATGCCTCTCCCTCTGTTGATACATGTTCTCTAGAAAACCAAATCTTGTGAAAAATATTATATAAATAACATCTGTCTTTAAAAATATAAAAAAAGGCTTGCTGGATACTTAGGGTTCTGCTTGCCATTATGAATTTCTGGATGCTGAGCAGCCACTGGGAGTTCTTGGGAAAGGGTTGGTCTGAGCGTGAGTGTTCACGTGTGAGGGCATCAGGCAGAGCTGGGAGGGGTAACAAATAATCAGTCCCTGCTTTATCCAAACCTGCCTCACTCCTGTAGGATCCAGGAATTCACAGAACATTTTCCTGGGTGTTACAGACACCTACACAAGACGACACAAGATGTCACAAGCCCAAGGACTTGAGGTAACGACGTTAATGAGGAATTTCTGCTTCTAAACCAGAAAAACTGGGGAATAAATGCAAGTGCTGAAGAAACTAGTTATGAGAAGGAGCCAGAAAATGAGCAGTTCTGTCCCAGTGTTGGACCAGCTGCTGTGTCCTGGTGTGAACAGCACCAACTGTCACAGCAACAACTGCCCACAGTGGGACTTCCCTGGACAACTCATCAGGAAAACACACCTGTGGGAACATCTACCCATGGAGTCTCCTGCCTGGTTCTGACTTGGTTCAGTTCTACCCCTGCTCTGCTTTTTCTACTCCCCAAACCTGTATGTTGGTATCTCTCCCAGTATTTTCCTTTTTTAAGAGTGTCTTTTTCACTTCACATTCTTAAAACATGCACAGTGCTGCCTCTTGGCAGACTGACATGGCTGAGAGCTCCTTTTTTAAAGATGAGACTCAGTAATCTGTTATCTCAATTCATCTATTATCTTCTACAGCATGATACTCTGACTTTACTGAACAGTGGCAGGCTAATAATACTCAGAAGAAAAATAAAAACTCACAAATGCTGCACTAGGCCACACACTTTATGGTGAATACCATCCTTTTTGAAGTATATAATACACAAAGAAGAAAATGGACTCCCAGCCTTGGTTGAGAACATAGAAAACACAGAAAGGTTTAAAGATTTTACTCCTGAAACGTTTGAAAACTGTGGAGTCCTGTGTGTCCTGAGTTCCTGTCCCTTGGCCACCGCCCCTCGTGAGCCGCGTGTTCTCCCACACCTTGGGATGTCACGAGTCGCTCACAAAAAGTCTGATCACGCCAAGATGTTCCTCCTTAGAGCTGGGGCTGCAACAGGACTAGGGCTGGGCAACAGCTGGGCTTCTGGACTGTTGGAAATCGCCCATCCTGGCACCAAAAGCTGCTTCTGAGGACCCCCGGGTGCAGAAGGGACACGGTTGCCATTCACATCCAACCATATTTCCCTCAACAAGTGTTGACCCACATGAGTCCAACCCATCTCCTTGGGTACCACTTTGCAGGATTGGATCTTTCTGACAGAATCTTTGGCACAGGTTCCATGTTTTATTGTCATAAAAGATGATTAGAAAGTAGGTTCCCCTCCCACCCTCCTCTATTACATATTCTAGTATAAATTTAAGTCTTTTATGGCAAATATCTTACTTTTTGAATATGTTTGCATGCTGGAAAAATCGTAATCAGTCTGCATGCAGCAACAGAGACATCATGCTTCTGGCATCATCATGCACATCTGACAGACAAAAAGTGCCTATGGCTGCTAAGGGAAAATGACAGAAGAGAAAAAAGAAAGGAAAATGCACCCACTACTACTTTACATGCTGTAACAAAACCCAAATATGCACAAAACATATTTACTGATATTTGAATTAATATCTTCTGGTAAGTTGTAAGAGGAAATATCAAAATTTTTTCTCTAAGTAATCAGAGAGGAGAAGGTTGCATTAATTACAGTGTTCATCATTGCAAATAAAGTCTGTTTCCTTCTTTGCAAGTAATAAGCAGATGTGAAATGAAAGCCTAATTGAACCTTGTATAAAACCTGCAGGTAGCAATTATTGTTTAAAAGTATATCTACTTTTAAAAAAAGAGATTACACCCTAAGCCAGTAACAATATCCAAAACCTAAAGTAAAAATCAAAACAATAGCAAGAAAACATTTAGCTAAATGTAAATGGTGTCATTCAGAACAAGAACTTTCACAAATAAAGCACAAGTTGTTTTATAAAATTTTTATAATACTCTTTATGCTTGATACGATTATGTCAATAATATAGATCTGCTTATTAGTAACCCTTATTATTAAGAGTTATTACTAAACATGCAAAATTCATTGCATGAAGCATATGTAAAATGTATTAAATTCCATTCTATCAATAAAACAAGTTTTAGATGCTGCTTCTTTCAGGTTTGATTATTTTACAGCCCAAAGTTTTCTGAACTAAAATTGATTATTTTAAGACTAAAGCTCACTTGATTTTCATGAGTTATTCTGGAAAAACCAGGAAGTCCCTTAGGGCTGCAGTTTTTGTTAATTTAGTATACATAATCCTTTCAATTTACTGCTCTGTACTGCAGACTATAAATAAACACACGTAAATAAGATTTAAGGAATTACAGTTTTGTTTTACATTCCAGGTTAATAAACTTCATAGTAAAATATTGATACTAGAACCAGTTAACAGTAAACTCGAGGAGTGGTGTAAATTAAATCAACTGAACAAACAATGGCACCCTGGATCACTGAATAATCTCATGGAGATTAAAATTCACAAAAGTATTATTAAAATTATTACTATTATCATTATTATTATTAAAGACAAAATTTCACCCTTGAGTTTATCACATGCTACTTCCCCAGAATCCCTGCAGATCTGGCCACCACCGAAGCGCTTTTGTTTGTGACCTTACGGGATCGGTTCATGAAGCTTCAGGGTCTAATTTGATTTTCTCTCCCCTCCCACCCATTCCCAACCTTTTTTTCTGCTGTATTTTCAAGACAGCTGCTTCCAGCAAGGTTTTTGCAATGCCTCTCCTCCCCAGTGCTGTCACTCAGTCTCTTGTGCTGTTGATGTCCCCAAAGTCTTCGGGAGTCACGGGGAGGAGTGGTCCCACCTCCCAGCATCCTCACCCAAGGACTAAATATTCCAGGTGGCTTTTTATTCAGACCATGTGCTAGATTTTTTTCTAACACAACAGAGTGGAAAAGGGAGCAAAAGGACAGTGGGAAGTTACAAAATAGATAACGTACCAAAAAATGGGTAAGTTTAGACAAGTCAGTGGTGACTTCTAGAAGAGTAAGTGGGCACCGTACACTAATTTATCTCCCATTAAGACAACAACGCTGTTGCAAAGCCCAAATCCTGACTAAGTGGCCTTTATCCTACACTCTCCAACCCTACAATTTCCAGGCCCAAATGGAATCAACAAGGCAAAAGCCTAAAAATTGTAGGGTTATGGACCGTTCCCCGCGGCGGGATTTGTTCCTGTTCTGCTGTTTCATGCTACATTTTCCAGGAAGGGGTGCACAAACTGGGGGTTGACGTAAGAGAACCCTTCAAAATCTGTTTGGTCTATGTTAGCAATGACCAGCTGATCCGGAGGCGTCAACACCGGCTGTCCTCGGGTAAAGAATTTATCGAAGTTTTCGGCACCTTTGCCACACTGCAGGGAAAGAGAAAAACAGGGAAATGGCTCAAAAAAGTCTGCAACACATTGGCAGTTTTACAGAGTTGTCAGGATACATGCAAGGCTTTCCCTCGTTTCTTCTGAAGAGACAATTTTCAGGTATTTCAACAAAAATATCCCACACAAACAGAGATTTAATAAATGAGAAGCAGTCAGAAAGGTTTCCATCTGTCAACATGAGGTGATGAGAAAAAGAGGCTTAAATATTCAGAATTACTGAGACAGAAAAGGAAAAATAAAATCCTTTTATGGAAGAGATACTATGTCAGATCATTAATTCTTCTTAAAATCTTTATGAGACATAATTAATTTTTTGTGTTAGTGTCTGTTTCCTTTATGATGTGCAAAAAGCTTAATGTAATTTATTTATATGCCTTGACTCTTCATTGTACAGCCCAAAAAACTCTTGTAAATTCACGACAGCAGAGCTCAGTCCTGGGGATGGTGCTGGGCCAGGAGCACATCCTGGGATGGGTCATCATTACAAATGTGCTACCACAAGTTTCCTCCTTTATTTAAGAAACACGTTGTCTGGCAAAGCCCAGCCAGGAAGGGAGTTATAAATAAATACAGGCCGAGCATAACTCATTCAGAACAGAAACCAAAAGAAATCAGCTTTGCACAAAGAATACTTTTGAGGAATGCAGAAAATACTTGGTAGGCAGGGAAATGTGATTAGAGATATGTTAAAAAGGATGAAGGTGGTACCAGGACAAAATTAGCTTGTGTGCAAGAAAAAAAAAATCATATTTGAGGAAAATTAGGCATTGAATAATGTGGAGAGGTCTGAAAGAAACTAGTAAATCTCATCTCAAAAACCACTGTAACAGACCTTTGGACTAAGCATGGCTGTGATAAAGGCACTGAAGGTTTCTTCCCCTTGTAACTGACCTTTTCCTCTCTATTCATCCCTTCTATATCCTTACAATCATGTGGATTTAGAGGGTAAATTATTATTATTATCTTCAGACTTAGAGGATGAATTAGAAAGGGCAGCATGTGGCCTGTACAATAGACCAATATTAAACATTGATTTTTTCTGAATTAATGCAACATGAATAAAGCTGTGCATTTATAGGAGAAGCCAACTGGAGAGAGGCCTGGATCTGAGGGTGGAATGTTTGGCTCTTGGAAGAAGCCCAGTGACAGTTTCCAACCTTCTTGCAGAGCACCTGGCAGGTGCTGGACTGGGACCTGCCATCTGAGCTGAGCTGCAAAGAACTTCTGCTGCCTCGGGCACAAGTTGGTTTATATTTTAGAGAACAAACATGAGCTCAGGTGCTGGATCTCAGTGCTCACACAGGACACTTGTTCAGCCTTGGAAGAACAAAAGCACCAGCTTCAAGGCTAATGGTGCTCTGCTTTTTCCACCCCCTAGTACCCACTGCAGCCAGTTTAATTTGTCAATAAATTTGCACCTTCAATTACATCTTAACAGTAAAGAGTTGCATTGCTATTGTGAATATTAAAGTATTAAAGCAGAACAAAAATTACAGGATTCTTCAAATTTCTGAACTTCAGAAATATGAATAAACTGTCCTTTTTACCAAAAAATCAGTCTATGCCTATAGCCTGTGAAATGTCAGACTGGAAAGGAACATGCTGTTTAAACCAACCCAATGCTGACCCAAAATCTGCAGCTCTATGTTCAAGTAAGAACTGTGTCTGTGTGTGGAGGCAGCAGGTTTATTCCTGCAGCAAGAGATTCCTAGAGAATCTGGAGCACCTACAAAGGTTTTCTGAAAAAATCCACCCCAAACAAAGCCTATAAATACATCCATATCCTCAAACAGATGAAGGGTTGTGTGGTTTTTGCTTTCTAAAATCAATATCCATCCCTGGAGGGATTCAAAAGATGTGGAGATGTGGTGTTTAGGAACGTGTGCTAGTGGTGGGCTTGGCAATGCTGGGGGAACTGTTGGACTCCATGGTCTTATAAAGGTCTTTTCCATCCTCAGTGATTTTATAATTCTATGATACTGATACAAATAGAATCACAATAAGTGAGTTATATATAGGGTATGAAAATAATAGACTTGGATTTTGAATTATTTTTTTCTGGGAGAGTTAAGGCTCCATGTGAATCTGCCTCAGTGTATTTTAACAGCAGCCTGTATAAACAAACCAGGTCATGATAAGCACAGGGATGGAGCCCAGCTGCTGTGAACAGGAGCCAGGATCTGCCACAAAGTGTGCTGTGATGGAACCAGACCATACCTCCAGCTTTTAGTACTTTCATGCTGGTGTTACTTTTAACTTCAAGAAGAGTCTAAGCACCTAGCTCCTGAGCTAATAAAACTTACAGATGTAAGGGTAGATTTGCTTTATGATCAGCTTTAAATCTGACTCAAGAAGCATGTAATGAAAATCTTCCATAAAACAGGCTCTTAAGAGCAGCTCCCCTTTGCAGAGCCGGCTCTGGGGACCATCTGGGCTGGGCTGGCAGCAGCACTCATGTTCTTTACTTATTTACACCCTTCCCTGCATGCAAAAGCCACACCATATCAAAAGGGTATTTCCTCTAGCACAAAACACCCTTCTCAGCTGCAACTCTCCTCTTGATGATGTGAAAAAGTCATATGTATGAAAAAAGTGGAGAATAATTCTGCCACTGGCATTGGTGTCCCTCTATTTATTAGTTTGTGATACCTCACTAGTGTGTCTGTACTGGCAAATAAATCAGTATACAGACAAATCACCCCACAACTCAAAAGCCAGAGCCAGCCAGGCTTCTCAGCTGAAATAAAAAAGGGATAGGAAGACAGATTCAATGTTAGGCCATAACAATTTACAGCTGTTCCTTAAAGCTTGTATTCTTGTGTGCAAATGCTTCTCTTTGCCTGTCAATAAAACAGTACATGCTGAAAGAAATTATGTCTCAACAAGCACAGCTCTTCCAATTATGCAAACAGCTCTCAGGGTAAGGACATCTTTCGACTTGCTTGGATTTCTAAAATATTCCTACAGATACATGTGTGCAAACCAGTAACAAACACGAGGAATAAATCAGGGATTATTCTTGCAAACTGAGCAGACATCGTTGTAGGATGGGGAATACACCCCCCTGTGCTGTGCAGCCCACCATGGAGGAAATTTAGCCCTGTTAGTCAGATCCTTTAATCACTGACTTCAGATGTTGTTCAGAGGAGACAGTTGTGCACCATGTTTATTACCAGTCTCAAGTGACTGATGTGAATATGCCAATTTTCCCTGTTTTCAGCTCCTCACACAGTGTGTGACCACCCAGGCGGGGCCCAAACCACTGAGAGACCTTTTTGCAAGGAACAAAGTACACTGGGTTACACCAGGTGGTTCCAAATCATGAGCACAGCTACAGACTGGTCTGCCATAATCAAATTGCTTTATTTTAGCAGTGACCCAGATCTGCAGCACCAGCATTAATGTCACCCCACGGGGAAGCCTGACTGCAGACACACTGAGCGAGGGAAGGACTTGGCATCTCACTTACCACTTTAGGTTTGAAAGGTGGCTGAATCTCTCTGTTTTCCAATTTTTCCCAGTCAATTCTCCTGAAGAAAGCATGCTCCCTGATGTCTCTTTCACCTTCAAGGCCACAGCCAAGGCGTTTTGCAGGATGTTTAGTCATTAGCTGTCAGGATGAAAACACCAAGTGATTCAATTTAATGCTGGAATGAAAGGTGAGACAGACTTTCCCCTGGTTGTGATGCCCTTGTTCCTCTCCTGAAGATACACATTGCTAATAAAATTGTTTTGAAAAGCTAAAATTCATTTTTTAAAGATGAATTTTCTTGAGAGCATGTCAGCAGCAAAATGAGGGGGTGCACTGGAGAAATTTTTCCCACTTGGCACTGGTTGGCACTGGAGGTGCAGGTGGGCCAGTGGTGCCCAGGACACGCTGCCATCCCTGTTACCTCAGAACTCACTCCTGAATTTTACCCTTGGTCTTTTAGTTCAGTCTTATAATCCTCCAGAACAGCTTCTGCCTTATCTCAACAATCAATTAAACATAATAAATTCCAATGCACTAAAGCTGTATGAAGTACAACCCCCCCCCACTCTCATTTCATTTTTCTGGGCTTGTTCAAGACATCTCATTACAGGACCTCCAATTCCTTGGCATCCAGCTGACAATATCTAATCTGACTTTCCTCCCTTGCATTCCTAATGACATCCTGGTCAATACTTGCAGAGATTAAGCAGACCTGGGGGAAAAAAAACCAACCCAAAACCCACTAGCGTGCCGTGCTTAGAAACTGTGATGTGCTCCCTAATTAACAAGCTCCTCAGCATCGATGGGTATGTACATTAGAAATTGTGCAATGTAGCCTTCAACTCTCAGTTCCAGTATTATGGGGACTTTTTAAAGCTCTGTTACAAATTATATACCATTAATGTACTGCTGAGAGTGATACCTCCACACATCTTTTTAAAAATCTCAGCTGTACTGCTTTAGTCTCCTTCCAAATGTTGAGTTGATCTGATTCCAATTTTGAACCTAAAATAAAAGTGACTCTAAGCAGATTTGGGAAATGGCTGTGAACTGGGCTGGAATCATAGCCTTCTTCAAGATTAACAGCAACTTTCCCATTTTTGTTTCCTTTTGCAAACCCCTTGCTTTAAGAGTAGGTGATAAAAAAAAGTGAATATTGATCATAGTAGTTTTAATTTTCACATAAGCTCATTTACCTGCATTTAAAAATTACTCTCTTAAACTCTCTTGCTTTGTTTCTGTCATTAGGCATTGTGGGCTGAGGACTCACTGGAGTATCTGGTATCCATCCAAGCTGAGAAATCTCACCCTTCAAAACTGGGGCTGTGCTGCCACAGGCCAAGAGGCAAAATGGGTGGAGACACTTCACACCATCGTCCTGTTTATAAATTCTGCTTTGGATTTGGCAGCTACTGATTCTGACATTTGTTCTTGCCATAAAACAAGCAGGAACAGTGGGAAGAGCTGAATCCTTATCAGTGACACCAAGTGACAATACAGCTCAGCACTGCCTGGCAGAAGTTGCACTTAAAAATACTACAGTGCCATGTCAAAGCCAGTTATTCACAGGGATTGCCAAAAAAGAACTTAATGATAAAGAAGCATTTATCTCACCCCCTTGCAGATGGAGACAGCTTCTTTGGACAGTGATTTTGGATAGGAAACATTGTGCTCCATTATGGACTGGAAAAGTTCGTCTTCATCTTCCCCATCAAATGGAGGCTGTTGAAAATAAATCAAAGGTGAGTTACTTGCTGGGATTTCCTTTTTTTTTTTTTTTTTAATTCTGCACTTTTAATGAAATGATATGACAGTACTGTGCCCAAGGAGATCAGTGGTACAGCAGTGGTCCTTGTCCAGGAAATTATACCAAACTCCCAGCCATCTGCACCTTGAGTATCTTCTGACCCAGAGGTTTAATGTTTGTCAATCTCAGGTTGAAATCAAGAAGAAACGTTCATTTCTGACCCCAGAATGGCAGCCAGGTTAATGAAATGCATGCAGGATTATCTTTGTGATCAGCTTTCATCAGTTTTTACAGCTACTGTGCACCAAAATACTTCAAAGGGTGAAGTTTGGAGACTGAATTTTCAATTACCTCATGCTAAGGTACAGCCATTCCTCCCTTAATTCCAGTTAAACTCCAGTTTGTTAATGTCATGGCTGCAGACTCTGATTCTGAGGCTATCACAAGAAAGGGCTGCATTATATTTTAAAACAGAGGTGACAGGAAAGTGCCCTTGGGTGAGTCCCCAGGATATGGGCACTATGAAAATCCCAGCCAATGGTAATTCTCATTTTCTCCAAAGCATTCAGATGCCAAATATTTGCAATTCAGCCTGTAAATGTTAATAGCTGCAATTGCTACACGTTAAAACTTTTGAAATGTTGACTGGAATTTAGTAGGAGAAACTGTTAAAGGCATTTGTTAGAAATGTATGTTTTAAGCTTCAGAAATGCTTGCCTTTAGCTAACACTCACTGAAAGGCAACTGCAGAAATCTTTTTCAACTCAAAACTAATAGAATTCCTTAAAGTTGGTACTTATCTGCCATTTACTGCAGTACAGTGTTGCTTTCCCACCCGAGTGACTCAGAGAGCAGCCTCTCATTAACTGTGCAGAATGAGGGGTCTGTAACTGAGCAAATTTCCAAGGGGCCAGACCCATACTTTACCCCCAGGACACACAACACAAAAACTGTATTCTTGGGACTTAACTGCAATGCAGAACATATACACACTCTTATTATGCATCCCTGTGGTTTCAAACTACTGAATGGTATTCCTTCTACTTGACATGCATTTTCCTGCTCAAGTGTCTCCTTTTCAATTTTGAAGATGGCTATTTATAACATTATTGCAGTACAAAGAAGCTGTATTCAAAGGCAGAGCTTGATTATGTGGGTACAATATAAAGAGCTTAAAGCCTAAATACATTCTCAGTTGAGTCAGTCAAGAGTACAAGGAGATAATAGCAGTATGAAAGGCTTCAGTCTTAGCCTCTAATGGTCTAACCCTTTAGGGAGCCTTGAAACAGAGCAGCCTTGGAGATGCAGGAGGAGGTCCCAGTGAGCACAGGAGGGTAAATCTTACCTGGCCAGCCAACATCTCATAGAGCAGCACTCCATATGCCCACCAATCCACCGATTTCCCATAGGGCTGGTAAGCAATAATCTGTATAATCACAAAAAAACCAAAGAAGACCCCCTATATTAACAAATCCCAAGTCTTGTGGCATATTAGATAAATAGTGACATACAGAGAAGAACAGATTTCCTTGAAAAAGGCCAGCAAGCCAATCCTGTAATCCTCACTCCAGCTAATCATTGTTTTCAGTGGGAGCTGGATTGTTTTGCAAATATCACTTTAAACCCACTCTCATCTTTGGTACCCTGATATCTTGGAAAACACAGAGACTCAACTTATGGACTATCAATAATTGAACCCTCCTGCATCATCTTTAATCAGAGATCAGTGTGAATTTATTTAAGAGCTGCATTTGGTCATGGTATAGAGGTGTCTGGAGGTGCAGATGTTCTCTCAGGTCTTTTTCTAAATAACTGTGAAGAATATTATGAATTCTTAAGGCCTGCAGGGTGTTCCAGCCACTGTCCATCCCCACTGGGAAGGGCAGAACTGGAGCCTGCAACCCTGTTCTCCACTAGAACAAGCAGTGAGGCAGTCACCACTCCAGAGGGGCTTGCATTTATGTTTCTGTTTGCATGTGCTTTTATTCTTTGTGAAATGAATCTCTAAGCCTTCTCTGAAAGAGAAGTTGAACTGCCAAATTCTGTAGTTTCTCAGCAAAATAGTGAGTCACCAGTGCAATAAAGCAGCAGTGCCTGGCTACTAAATAAAATTATAGTCTCTGTGTGAATATATGTTCTTCCCTGAGATACAGCAGCATATGAATTAAAAATTACTGCAATGTTTCTAACCAAAGGATTTCAAAATCAATTGCACTTTGGAATGTATTAAACGACCAGAGGTAATAACAAGATTCTAATCTGGAAGGTCCTGCATAAAGGCAATCTGTATTAGTTGTCTCTTAGCAGTAATATGGGCTTCAAAATACATATTTGGGACATTAATTTCGTGTTAGAGTAGTTGATATACTTGGTTACTCTCCCTTCCATTTCCATCACCAGTAAGTTCCCAGAGGCCCACTGGAATGTATCAAACCAAACACTTTCAAACTTTTATCCAGGAAAAATACTGGCCTTTACACACAGAAAATGATAACACATTTCATCCTCAATCCTTCTCTGACAATCTCTTCTTGCCTTATGGAAAAGTGCATTTTTTCAAAAAAAGGGATATTTTTCAGGTCATTAATTCATAAGGACAGAACATTTTGTACAACAAGTGCGCTCCATGTAAGTGGTTTTGGGAGGAACAGTTTATTTCAATTAGCAAATGAGAAAAAAAAAATGATTCCAGAGCAGTGAGAAAGAAAATGCTGCTACACTGCCAAGGTTCTGTACCTGGCAGCCAGGTCTGTCCAGGAGCCCACAGCCTTCTCTTCCTATTGTGAAAGAGCCTGATGGGTTATTGAGGGGAGGAAATGGTTTAAATACAGCAATGCAATGTCATACAATGAAAGATGTACCAAAGCACCAACTCAATGAGCTGGTTGTTTATGCAGCAAGAGGTGAGTCAAGGCTGGGTTGTTCCCTAAATAGCATCAGCAAGTGCAATCTGCCCCAATGAATTTGCCTTTAGGAGATAATTGCAAGCAGAATCATCAAGGACAGAATTAACATGAAAAAGGCTCCTCCATTAAACCTAAGGTATGGTCAGAGTCACTACAAGTTTCGTGCTGTTTTATGCCACGTCTGACAAACAGAGCAGTGCCCCCCTGAGCTGGCACATGCCTCCCTCACCTGAACCAGTCCAGGATGGAAGAGTGGGAATTGAGACCTGAATCCAGACATCAACACTGGCCAGGTCCCACTACAACTGCAATGAAAATGCTTTTTGCATTGGACCTGTTGCCATGTAGGAAAAGGTGGAACTGTCAATGTCTGCTGCTGTAGACTGGAAGATTTTTCCTTTAACCCTAATTAAATACACCCAATTTAAATCACCAGCTTAATCCTGTAAGGCTGTGGCACAAGGGAAACTCAGCAAAGCAATCTGCCACTTTCATTCACCAACCTGTGGTTAAACTCATCCTACTGGGAGCTATTCCCAGCATTAATTGGGAAGTGCAAACGAGAGGAAAGAACGCTCACTTCAAGGAAGGAATTACATGTGGGAGGAAGCAGATGAGCTTTCAATGTACAGTCAAACATGCATTGGTACAAAGTCAGCAAGTTCTAAATGTTGTATTTTCAGTAGTTCCCTCCTCCTCATCCCGAATTCATCATGTATTACCTACCAGCTGCTGCACTCAGAGCCATCCCTTCCTGCCTCGCAGCAGCTGCCAAAATAATTCTATCTGCATGGACAAATCTTGATATCTTTTAGAACAAATTGAGGTATATTAACATGACCTCCTGTCTCCCTGCATTGTGCAGAGCAGACCCACAGAGCAGTGAGGGAGTTCTTGTGCCTAGAAATGGAGACCTGTACCTTGCTCCAGCTATGATTCCTGCTTTTCCCTGGCCAGGGAGGAGTGGGAAGCTGACAAGACCCTTTCCTCCTGCTCTTTCTCCATCATTAGTTTCAATTACTCCCTTTTCCATCTCCTTTTCCGTTTCAAATGTCCCATTTTAACTATCTATTGCTGTATTTTAAGAGCTCTGCCTTTCCAGCTTCTGTGGATTTGAGTGCTCAGGAAGAGCTCAGGAATTTCTCCCATCAAGCAAAATTGGCAGAAAAATGTTGCCTTTTTTTTCTTTTCTATTTTGCCTTCAAGGAGCAGGACACAGAGATTAATACCAGCAATTTGTTGGAATGTTTAGATCATTGCAGCTTGCAGCTAGTAGCCAGTTGGGATGAAAAGATTATATCCCAGAGGCAAGAGAAAAATCTTTTGTGAACATATCTGATGTCTTGCTGGAAAAGTTAAAACTCAGTTATTAAAAGAAATAAATATTACTAGCACAGGAAACAGTCAAACACACACTTTCAAAATCTCTGTAATACCTATTTGCCTCCCACAATCCTGGCAAATGCAAGGTTAGAACTGAAGGTTTTGAGGCTGTTAAATGGAGGAGAAGGGAAATGGAGTTTCTAAATTAAATTCTTCTGAAATTCAAAATCAGCACTCTGGCTGCTGCAGGGATGCTGATGGTGAGGTTCTGTGCTTGCAGAATCCCTTCCCACTAATCCTCCTGACATCCATCTCTTCCTGCCTCTCTTGACTGGTCAAGGAAACACAAAGTACTAATTGATTTCACAGCCATTTCACCACTCTGACCAGAAATATTTAAGTTCAGCACATCAAGAAATACTCTGTACAAGATAACTGCTTTCTGCCTGACAGAAGCTGTCAGGCCTGGGATCCCACCAGTTTAACCTCTGCACGTTCCTCAAATTGCACAGGGTAAGAAAATGAATGTTAATTGCAGTCCATTATACTCCTAAGTAATAACAAATAGTAGCTTTCCCAATTGTAAAAAAAAGGAAAGATGATTTTATATGACACCAAACTGTGCAAAGGCACTTTGCTGACTGCAGCACTGTATTGCCTTGCTTTTCCAAGATGGGATATGTGACATCAGCTGAGATGGCCCTGTGTGACCCTTCCAGGTGCGTAATCTCTGATCTCATGTGGTGGCAGTGTGGGCTCCTTCAGACCCCACTGCAGTCACTCCATTATTTCCCAAATGCTGATGGAAAGAGTGAATTCTCTGTGTTTGAGAGCAACCCACTCACGGGACTCTACTCCAGATACCTGCAACAGTTGATTTGGATTTTGCTCATTTATCTCCACCCAGCAGGGAATGGGACTGGGCAAATACATCCTCATTAAAATCTATTATAAATGTGTAAATTTTAGCCCATGGAAACATGTTGATACATTGCTGAAAGCAAAATATGAACTTGCCTTTGAAGTTTACCACAGACCTATTTAGCAATCTGTCAGTCACAGTAATGCCTTCAGAAAACAAAGAAAATCAGGCAATAATATGAAATCTGATTGTGAGATAATAGAAAGACTAATTTCCTCCCAATTACTGAATTTTTGGTAAGTGGTTTATTTCTTTATATGAAATTTACAAATAAAATAAAAGAATCCACTCCAGCATTGACCCATATTGAGCATTCTAGTGTTGACAAAATGTTCTTTGGTATTAACTGGCACAAGACAATTGCCACAGAAAGGACACTTTAATTTGTTATATTGGCTTCATTTATATTTTGACAGAAGAAAATGAAATACTACTCTGGATTTTCTGATATCCTCCTGCAAGCAACACAAATGGTGGAAAAACAAAGCTTTATAATACACAATATTTCACTCTGAGAAGCATGAATTAGCAACTGGGAAAAAAACAAACTGTTTTTCATTCCAATTTCAGAGAGATGACAAAATTCACCTTAGACACTAATTTACTTGTCCATGTATAAATCTCCCTTATTCCAACAAACATTCAATTACAGCCAGAAATGTTCCAGCCAGAGCTGCCTCTTGCTCAGTACTCAGTGAACAACTGAGTGTCTTGGATCAAGATCCAGCCTCTTGCATCAAATTTGCTGCCAAACAAATCAAGACTCTTGAAAGCTCAGTATGCACAAATACCAGATTTTAATATTCATATATTTGAATTATATCCAAATCACCACATGTGCTTGTTTTTAATGTTTTATACCTAAACTGTAGAAATACAAATCATATCCAGACTAAAAAATCTTCACTCTAAGCTCAAATTTATCACGGGCTTTAAAGCACAACTGTGCTTCTCATGACAAAATTCTCATTTTAGACCCACTGCAGTTGGTTCATGCTGGAATCCCATTTTCTGTGGCTTGAGTGCAGCACAAATATCACCAAGTCATGGAAAACTCAAGGCAAAGTATGGATTTATTATGTCAACTCCATACAAGCCCACATCTTACAGCTCTGGTCAGGCCTTCACTGACAATGAGCTTTCCTTGTAGGACATGGTGTGGAAAAGCCAACAGCAGTTTTACAGAGAGATCAGTGAAAAACTTCAAGACCTCTTGAGTCTCTTCCCAAAAATCAATGAGTAGTTTGTGATTTCCTGAAAATGCCAAACAGTCCTTGAAATATATGTATTTTGCAGCTGTGTGAACCTATGGAGAAACGTATTAAAGAAGCAATGTTTGCTCCCTATGAAATATTTTCTGACTTCAGCAACAGCCTCAGCATCACCCAGAAAGTTTCTATGACTTCACAAATTGCAAAATTTAGTATAATAATGTTTCCAGGCTACAAATTTAAAATCACAAGGTGGTGAGCCTGTGTTTTTTTAGCCTTTTGCTGGTATGAACACAATCTGAAGCACTGACCTCACAAAGAGTTATTTTTTAAAATAGTGAAGACTTATTAACAATACTTCATCAATTCACAAAGATATCCAATATACCTGCAGAACATCCACAGAGAATCCAGCTATCCAAACCTGGTGGGGTAAAATTTCTGTAGGGACAATTTGCATTTGAGAGACTAAAAGGTTCTTGAAATGGTCAATATTTACCTCTGGTGCAATGTAGTCTGGAGTGCCACAGAAGGTCCTGGTTGTTACTCCATCTAACATATGTTCTTTGCACATTCCAAAATCAGCAATTTTAATGTGTCCTTCTGAATCCAACATCACATTATCTAATTTCAGATCTCTATGAAGAATCATAGTGATTTAATGTTAATGTTCAGGATCAACTAGGCCCAGCTTATGCCCAGGTGTCTGGGGGCAGAGGGACAGGGGGGCACATGGGCAGCAGGCTCAGCTTGGAGGGAGCTGGGAACCTCACTGCAGAGAATGAGAATGGCCTGAAAGCCATGGAATTCTTTGGGTTGGAAGGGAACTTAAGGATCATCTCATTCCAATCCCCCCATGGGCAGGGACACCTCCCACTATCCCAGGTGGGTCCAACCTGGCCTTGGCCACTTGCAGGGATGGGGCAGCCACAGCTTCTCTGGGCTGGACAATGGATGGAGAGGTGGCTTTATATGACCAAAGTCAGCTGAGACTTTTGAGTGTCTGAAACTATTAAACATCACACAGGAATATGGGAGATAATGTTTTATATTTTCAAGAGTTTTCATTTGAGTTGGGCAGAGCACAAGTGTCAGAAAGCTCAGGTAAAACAGGGGCTTTGGTTTCCACCTCAGCAGCACAACAAAAAGAACACTACACTGATGGCTTTATATAAAATATTTAAAAAATACTCTGAAATGTTGAAGAAACTGATCCTTTTGGGATTTTAAATATAGTTGAGAATTACTTATGTCAGATTATACTCACCTATAAATAATCCCTCTGTTATGGAGAAAAAATAACCCAATTGAGATCTCAGCTGCATAGAACCTGTATGAAAAAAAAACCAACAGATTTTTTATTGCCTCATGATTTCCATGACAAAATAATTTGGAAATGCATCACAGTAAAGAATGATAGTGTAACAGCATATGAAATATATTTTATAGTGTGTATATAAAAAAGTATAAAAATATATATTACAGGCAGATGACATAAAAGACACTTCATTTCAACTGGACCTTAACAGATACATTTTGAGTATTTGATGATAAAATATTGCAGAATTTTTAAAAATAAAATATTGAAAATGTCTTCTAGACCACAAAGCATAGTACAGCTGGAGCAGAGCATTTTACTGCAGTGATCTAACTCTGCTGCAAAGGTCCTTATCTCTAATCACATATTGATGAATTCAGGATGCAGCTCAATGTACATTGCAATTCATATGGCATAAATAATTTGTAGAAATAGTATTCCTCTACACAGGATGCTAATGGATTAATTACATGAAGCTAATTAAAATGATCACCATATAAAATATACTTGCTGAATGTAGTTAAAAGATATATAATATTGGTGGCTGTTTGAAGCTGGTTGCTGTGGAACTGTGCAAATTATATGCAAGAGGATTATTTAAAGATGAGATTAATTTTTAGGCTTAGCATAAGGGAAAGGAAGGCTGAGCTCTGCAACACTTGATCAGAGGTGTTTGTGAACACGTGTGCTGAAGATGCTGCACAGGCATAAGCTGTCAAAAAGCACCACAGATTTTGTCAAGTGTTGGCAAGTTACATTAGCTGGGAGTCAAGGATGATCTGACACCATCTAGTTTTTCTTCAGTGAGTTGTTAAAATATTTTCCTGTATCTGAAATACTTATATTTAGAAGGCCTCTCATTTAAATGAGCCCTGATTGCTTAAATCAAAATGAGAAATTATTTTAAGTGAATTCTTAAAACAGTTGGTCACCCTTGATTTTAAAGTTTCATTGGTAAATGATTTATGAAACACTAATAAGGGATGATGAGATGTTATAAGCATGACTAACATGGTACTGATGGATCTATTCACACTTGAATATGTTACAGGTCATTAACATTTGCTCACTGATGTGCCAGATGTACAACGACCTAAAAGGGATCATGTACATAAACACCATCTAATCATCTATTAACTCCTAGCAAATATATCAGAGAAATTCTTATAAGTCATACATTGAATTTATCTTGTATAAACTGTAATTCATATTGCAATGTTGAGTCTGTTTGTTCTGCCTTTCCCTATAACATTAATTCAGACTCAAATGTTCTACTCACCCTTTTTTAATATTCACTTTTAAAAACAACACCAGAATACCAAGTACCAGCTTTAATTTTCTGATGCCTTGCTGAAATTCTTGTCACTTTTCAAGTAGGCATTCCGTGCCTTTGTTAGTGATGTATTTTTGAATAAAGACACAGCTACCTTTGGTCTAGATGTGCCAACATTTTAAACATAAATTTCTTCTTTTGAGCCTTAAAAACACAATCAAAGAAGGCCAGGCTAGACTTCATACTGAGCCTGGGAAGAAGAAGAAACCAAATCCACTTACAGTGTGAAATCATGATGATGACATGACTTAAATATATAAACATGAACACTTACACTGCTTGTGGCTCCTTAAATTTTCCTACTTGCTGGATGTGATACATGAGGTCACCACCATTCACATACTCCATAACAAAGTAGAGCCGGTCCTGGGACAAAGCATTAAAGACACATAAATACATTAGAGGAAATATTAGATATTCATTGATCAGAAAAAAAAAAAAAAGAAGTCACTAGTATGTTATTATAAAGCTTTTAGGATTATTAGGACTGGTTGTACATTCTGGCAAAATCAATAGATCAGGAAATGGAAGTGGAATGTTTTGTAAAACCTGCAAGAGGAAATGATTGATGAGATCTGCCAAGATTTGCCAATTTTAGTGGCACACTTTTACATATTATTTGTCTACAATGGTTCCAATAATTATACAAATAAAGCTTGTCTGAAAAATCGGTTTCTCTAAAAATAAATGAAAAAAAAAAGTCAAAGATGGTTGGAAATTCCTGCTTTGAGGCCATTTCTAATCCTTCCTAATTAGTTTTCTTTTAGAAGATTGGAGGCATTAAAAAATATATATTCTTTATTATTAGAAAGAGGAAGAGGTGATGTTTTATTGTGATTAATTACTTCTGCAAACTGGTTGCATTCAGGCCATTTTATCCTCAGAGATCTGTAGAGATTAAACAGAGTTTGAAAATGCTTTTTACACCAGACAACTGTGCTGTGAAATGCTGAGGGCATGATGTGGCTTTTTTCACAGAATCACAGACTCATTTTGGTTGGGAAACACCTCCCAGGTCACCAAGTCCAACCTTAGACCCATCCCCACCTTGTCACTTGGCCCAGAGCACTGAGTGCCACGTCCAGTCATTCCTTGGGCCCCTCCAGGGATGGGGATCCACCACCTCCCTGGGCAGCTTCTTCCAGTGTCCAACAGGCTGCCCAAGGAAGTGCTGAAGTCACCATCCCTGGAAGCGTTCCAAAAATGTGCACATGTGGCACCTGAGGACAAGATTAGTGATGAACATGGTGGTGGTGCCGTTGGTGGTTGGACTTGGTGATTTTAGAGGTCTTTTCCAACTTTAACAATTCCATGTCATCCAACAGACCAGTACAGTGCTGCTGGATTGTCATATCCATCCTGGAATCTGTCTCTGGGAGATGTTTTGCAATGTGATGGGGAAATATCCACTTCACAAATTTATAAGGAAGGAAGAAAAAAAAAACCCTGAATATTTTCCTCTGTCCCAGAGGTCACAGAAAACTAAATTAAATCTACCAACATTCATGGCTAATAACCTCATGATATAATAACAGCCATTAAGACTTTTCAAGTACTATCCTCAGATCCTTAAAAGTATTTAGGAACCTTTGGGAATCTGGGCTTAAGGCTCTGACTTAGCAAAGCACATATTATTAAATTTAGGAATTGCTACACTGGTCTGCTTGAATGACTGTTTGAAGAAAAATCCTTAAACCTACTTTTTATATTTAAAATACAAGGGATAATTACATGTGGTATTTCTTCACCATTTTCTATGCTGTGATACATAGGTTGGGGGATAATAAATGTTATTGAAGTGATAAAATCCACAATAATATAGTACAGAAATCACCAGAGTGGCAAGAAAGACAGAACTGACATACAACTGTTTGGAAACAGGAGTGAAGCTGTGTCAGGAATGGTGGTTTATCTTGCAGTGCCAGGACTCGTTTTTCCACCATTGTACATTCAACATCATCATCCTGAATCACCACATCTTTTTTCAGTATTTTGATTGCATAGAGCTCCTCTGTCCCCTTCCTGTCTGCCAGCATCACCTGCACACAGAGAAACAAACGGCATCAAAATCTTCCGGGCCAGGGAAGGATGGTCACCCACATACTTCAAGATTTACATGGATGGCAATCCAGCTTTTCCTTTTATTGATACAGACTAATTTGATCAAAGCTCCAAAATTATGAGCATTGCTCACCCACTGCAACAACCTGTAGCATCCTTTCAGACACAGCCTGTGCCAAACCCCTCTGGTTAAACACAGGCACGTTGCTGAAGGGCTGATAAAATGTTAAGTCCCAGGGGACTTCTTGAGTAAAGGGCACTTTATCACAGAAGTGCTGTTCAAACAGACAGAAAAATAGCAGCCTGTTCTTTCAACTAATGCATTTCAAATATATAGGATCACTACTCCTGGTTTTTCCCCAATATCCAGCCTTACCAATGTTGGTGGCTTCCAGAACTGGCAGAGTGACCTGGGTAGTAAAGCCAGAAAAGTAGACTTAATTTCCTGGAGACTGCCAAGAAGTGAGGATCTAAAAGTCAGCAACTGTTTCTCATATCTTGCCCAATAGTCTGATTTTCTGATTTTTTTTTAATTTATCTTTATTTTTTCAAGAAAACTGCCAATCAGGACTAAAGCCTGCTAGTTTAGGGAATCACCATGCTCCCTGTTAAGAAATCCTCCCTCAAAAATGCACATCCTTTTGACTCTGGATTTTGCTTCTTAGAGAAGCTTCTTATTCATTCATTCTTCCTCAAGGGAAAAAAGAGAAAAAAAGGAATGGGAAGGGAATAATTATGAAGAATTCCTACCTTCCCAAAGCTTCCCTTTCCAAGAACCATGAGGAAGTTGAAATCTGTCAGCTTCACCCTGTCCAGATTGTTGGATGGCACACTTGAGTTCTTGTCTTCTGTTGAAGTAATGACTTTGTTACCAGCTGGCCCAAGTTTGGCTTTCTGAAGAACATACACACACATACACACACAAAAACAGGAAAGTAAGAAGAGCAGCCCATTCTCCTGGCAGAAGGGATCACTGGGAGGAGGTTAGAACTGGAGAGGATCGTGTCATTCCCAGGAGAAAGGCTACATAACAAAATATGCACAGACACATCTTCAAAGACTCATTCCAACAACGCTTTTGAAATTATTGAGGGAATTAAAGTGGGAAATTGTTCATGTATAACCAGATAAAGCAGATATATTTATCTGGTTCAAAGAGCAAAACCAAAGCAAAACTCAAAAACAAAGAAAAAAGAGATCACTCATTTTCATGCCAAAAGCAGCTTATCTGATGCTTTTGTTTTGAAATACAAATAATAAAAAAATGCTTTCCAAAACACCATGCTATAATCTACACATTATTTTAGGTCATAAACAATCTCTTCAATACATTCTCTTTTAAAATGTAATTCTTCAAGTCACTGCATAGCAAGTTAGCAAAATTTTGACATGCATTAAGAAAAATAACCTACATTAAAAATAACACAATGCATGAGAATTAATGCAGATGAACATGGCCACTTTCAAACCAGCAATACAATCAACTTTGATTTTCAATCAAGGGTTGATCTGGAAAAGGGAGGAAAGGGAATATTACATACAAGGGCTCTGCCTTGGCCAGATAGTCTGGCTTACATAAGGTTGAACAGTCTCAGTATCTCACACGAGACACCATGAAATTGCTCAAATAAGTTGCATTTCAAATCTCAAAGTTAATAGAAGAGAAAAAAGTGAGACTCACCAAAAGATAATGCAGGCTACAAGATAATACCCCTTTTTCTTTTTTTTTTTTTTTTTTTTTCCCCTCCAAATAATCCCATATACCAGCAGAAGCAAAGCCAAGAAGGTTTAATAATGCTTTAGGATATAAGTGCTTTCCCCATCTGTCTGGTGGTTTGGTCTGGTTAATAAGCTCCAATATGGTTAATTTACTTTGTGCCATTGACGAATGTTTGACATTTTCATAACTGCTTTTCTCACTGTGCAGCAAAAGGACAGTATTTGTATATTAACTCTGTTTTACAGATAAAGAAAATTACAGAAATGAAAATTTATTCAAAGTCACACAATATATTACTCTAAAAGCCTGGCCTGGCACACACCTTTGGAACCTTTACCAGAAACTGAGAGTTACAATCTTTCCCCTTCCCAGACAAGTTTAAAACCATAAGATTGAAAGAGATGACTCAATTTATGGACTCCAGCTCTCCTCCTGCAGGCAGTAATGTCAAACAATCATCTGACAAAATAACCACATGTCACTTGAAAACCATATTCAGCTTGGATGACTCTTCCTGCAACTCTGCAAGTGCAGAAAATCTTACACCCTGCCACAGGGATTTTGGAAGTTCAGATCTCTTTATTAAAACATTTGCAATACAGCTTAAAACATGGAATTTCTTCAATCGTTATTATTTGTTTGCATGAAAGCAGCACTTGGAGATGCTGATCAGGATCATGTGCTGTGCAAATGTTTAGGAAGAGACAACCCTGGGGGTCAGCCTATATCCCTGAGTCTGCAAGGGATGGTCCCACGGCAGATCCTGTGCTGGAACAAATCCTGTGCCTGTGATGGAGCAATTTGGTGGGACAAAGCTCCTTTCGAGGCCACGATACAAGACTGAGCCATAGTCCAAACAAATATAAGAAAGAAAAATCCCAATATCCTCTATTTGTACAAGATGAAGACATAGTTCAAAGGAGCAGCTTTGCTGGCCATGTCTTTGTGATGCTCTTGTATATGGGATGTCAGATAGAGATCTTGCTTTTCTGACACACAAAGCAATTTCAATATCCGCCTTTTCACTGAGTAACAGAGATTCAGATCAGGCACTAAATGGAGAACACCAGCTTTATTTCTTGTACTTTAAACTCACTGGGCAGGCTGTTTGCAGCTTGTTTGAAAAATGTATAATTTGATAAAACAAATCAAAGTTTGTTCCAAGACCATTTGTTTTTTCAGGTACGAACCTGCCATGCAGGCAGGGAGTGCTCTCTGCAGTGCTGCAATCCCAGGCTCTGGGGCTTCCCAGCACTTTTTCCAGAGAAAAGCATGGCAGGTTCACTAGCAGGTTCCTGTGCCTGCTGTTGGCTCCTGATCTGGAGGCACTGCACTCGCTTGGAGTGAACACGGGTGGGATGGAATTGTCAGGATCTGAAGGCAGATCTTAAAATAATATCCAAGAACCCAGCCAAGGTCTCTGTGTACCTTTGCAAGGCAACACTTAGATTCAATGAGCAGCAGAGACATGCTCCTCTCACTTCCAGTTTTCATCTTTTTTTTGAATTAATGTCAGTCTCAATTTGACAATTTCTTTCTCCATATGGTAGGTTTTCAAGGAGAGCATGGAGTTCCTCCTGTTTGGTCAGATGGGCTCTGTGCTACATGGTCCAGGTAGAAGGGTAACACAGGCAGGAACTTATGGACTGTCCTGAGCTGTGGGTCACCTGTGCCATTGGGAAGGTGACAGTCCTGGTTATCACACTGAGTTGCCTTAGTGCATTAGACAGACACTGGTAGGTGTAAAAAGAGAACCCTGCTGCAAAGCATGTAGGAAAATGTAGGAACATGGCCAGGGAATGCTGGAGAATGACCAGGCTGACTCAGTGAAAGCACATGAATGGTCTAATGACCTATTAAACGATCACACAAAGGTCCTTATTTCCCTTCAGCTCAGCTACCCACCAGTTGTTCATGAGCATGCAAAATAGTTTTCCACACTTAGCATGTGAATTCCTTTTCCTGCTTTTTGGCTTAGGGTCCTAGTGAAAATACAGTGGGAATTTCAACACATTTCACTGAGCTCCACCATGAGTTTTAGATCTGAAACACCTTGACTGTCACAGAGAGAAAATGCCATGCAGCCAACACACTCTTCCAGATTGCCAGAGCAAAACCAGTTTTACAGCTACAGAAGGGACATAAACTCAAATGATTCATAAAAGCTTATTGGAAAAGAGCAATTATATTTTGCCTTTCCTGCTACAACTAAAATTGAAAATCTCAGAATCCTACTTGAATCCTCTGTTAGTTTTTATGGATATTAAAACTTGCTGAAGTTGTAGATGGCATCCCAGGCCCGGGATTAATTTTGAATTTATGTTCCAACTCCTTGGCTTATTATCTTGGAAAAACCCACAATATTGTTACAATGAAGCCAGCTTGCAGCAAACCAACCAGGAAAATGGAATGTTAAATTAGTCTGCACTGGGAGCAGAGAAGTTAATCTAAAAAGAAAACAAGACATGCACATCATCTTACTTCCTCTGGTTTGGACGCACCTTATCTCGGCCAGTTCTTTTACCCTGAAACCACAGGTGAGACATAACTTACATATTCAGCCCAAATCCACTTCTCCAGGGAGTGTTACAGAAATCACAGGGTGTTACACTGGATAATCTCTTGGAATTTGGTATATGCTTTTTGGAAAAGGTATCTCAGGTTTTGCAGTCAAAGTGCTTTCAATTGACTTTAAATCTAAGAGTAACAATTGTACTGCTAATTAAATATGAAAAAGTCTCCAAAACCTAATAAGAAGTGTGATACAAAGAAGAAACAGAAGTGATTTAGGGAATACCAGCTCATTATTGCACTGAATTTTTAACTACACTAAATAACCTTGTTGAGTCTTTCCAAAGGTTTCTTTCTGATTTTTCACTGTGAAGACAATCTAATAGGACAAAACAATAAACCTGATCATTGGCTCTTGTGCCCTCAGGAAATATCTGTAGTCCAAAATTTTAAGAATTACAGAGCAAAAAGACTGAATTGGTAATTCTCCACATTAGCCAGTAAATGAATCGAATTTATGAAGAATTTAAAAGAATATACAGAATTCCCTTTCCTACTCTTAATCTCTTTAGGGTAATGAGTTACCTTGCACGATGTTAGTGCTTTAACACCTCACATGCTCACTTCCACTACTTCTCTGTTGCTGTTTGCAATGCTCAGCTTGGTAAGATTGGCTCTGTTCCCATATGGAAAATAATCACCAGGATCCAAACCTGCCCAAACTTGCATCTGCCCCCATCCCAAAGCACAGCTTCAGGAGGGAGAAGCCCACACCATCTCCCATGAAAAGATATTCAAGCCAACGAAACGCTTTGTGTGCTGCTCACTAGAGGATGTGTTTCTTGGTTGTCAGGGCAACTTGCTCCTAGTGAGTTCCCAGAAGCCAACAGGATCATCTCTGGGACCAAATTTTCAGGAGGAGAAAGTGATAAATGAAAAAATATTTAACAACAACAACATTGAATTCCCACCACACATTCAGAGGTACATTCACACAGTCCATGTGTTGGTTCCACTGACAGCCACCAGGAAAGGAAATCCAGAGCTTTGCTCCCAGCAGCTCAGTCTTCTGGAGACTCCCAGCTCTGCTCCACATGGATACCAGCATTACCTCCCCATCTTTAGAGAAGGTTCCACCCACCACCCACTGCTCTGCCCGTGCAGTTGCATTCAGGGGAAAATAATAAATGATGGACCAATAAAAACTCACAGTTTCGAGGGTCAGCAGTCCGAGGACTGACTGCACAGGCTTTATAAGAGAATCATAGAATGGTTTGAGTTGGAAGGGACCTTAGAACTCACCACATTCTACCCCCTGCCACGGGCAGGAACATCTTCCACTAGACCAGTTTGCTCTGAGCCTTGTCCAGCCTGGACTTGAACACTTCCAGGGATGGGGCAGCCACAGCTTCTCTGTGCAACCTATCTTGAGTCCTGAGAGGGAACTGTGGAGCAGGAATGTCCCCTGGCCATGATTTAATCCCAGCAAAATTCTAACAAAATCCCTGTTTCTCACACTGCAGCAAGGCCTCACCAGTTCTTTGCTACACCCCAACATCCTATTCCAATGTCACTGGGTGATGGAACCAGCCACCTCATTCTACCCCACCTTGATCCAGTGTTTCTGCTCCAAATTCTTAAATTAATTTGAAGCCATTGTGGAGAAGCAAATCACTTCTAGAAATCACAAAATGATGGCGAGAAGTGAGGAAGAAACAGCCTGAACAGGAGCGTTCCAGTTTCACCATGCCAGCCCAGGAGGCTGCAATGTGAAAGTAATGCTCAGTCCTGCTGTTGCTACCTGGACCCTACTCAAGAAGCATCAGAGAAGCTCAGATCTCAGAAAAAACATAAAAGATGTCACTGTCAGAACCAGCAAAGCTCATACCAAGGATGGAAAAATTGAAATGATAATTTCTCAAAGCCATGAAAAAGGAACCATTCAGTTTTCCAGTCATGTACACTCAGTGGAGATTTTGATCAATGGGTTGAGCCATTAGCAAGCCTTTAACAAAGTAAAAAAATGCAATGAATTTCAGGCCAAAATTTGGAGGAAACCCTCTCCCTTTCGGTGAAATGTTCTCTGTCATTGTGGCAGCTTTTCTTCCACTACTGCATTTCCAATTCCAAGTAATTATAGATGCTATGATGGACTATTAGTTTTCTAGTTTATGTAACTTAATGATCAGGATGCTGAGAATCTGAAATGAGAAGAGTCCATTTCTAAGCCCCAACAAGACCTAATACTTCACCAGAATGATGTTTAATCTTATCATAACCTAACACCAACTTAAAAATGATTAGCAGAGAGTTTTGTAGTCATGGAAACAACACAGAACAGAGAAAGTTAGAGCCTAAATTCCATCTGATTGAGCAGCCCAGCAGCTCTGACTGGAGAGGGGATGGAACTGATGTTATATCTTGATCCCACCTGAGTTTGTGTCCTTGCTATTCAAGTCAACCAAGGGGAGGAAATTTCTTGGCCATTTTTTCCTACTAAAACCTGTGCTGAGCTATCTTGGGAGGTGCTTTTGCTTAAAGTTTCCTGTGAAACAGAACATTGACACAGTCTCTGGCTCTTGTGTTCTTTCTTGGTATAACAAATGCTCATGGAGAAGGTGACTTTTCCATCTTATGGTGCAGTCTCAGCCATTATTATTTATTCCTTCCATGAACAAATTAACTAATGAACTAAATTAGAGAAATGAATGTATATATTTATCCACATAAAAAGGAGCATGCTTGGATCAGACTGCAGGAGACTGGAGATGCCTGCACAAGACATGGCAATACACAAGACCCTCACCAGGGAGATGCAGAACCAGGGACAGCACCAAGGATTCACAAGCTTTACACATGGTTTCCAGCAAGACTTGTCTGCAGCAAGGGGAACACAGAGGAGATGTAAATAAGCAGAAAACTGCTTATCTACACACTTAGACTTATTCTCATGATGGCCATATCACCTTGGGGAACTAATATGTAATTATTAAAAATGCAATGTATAAAAAAGGAAATGCATTTTTGCTTCAGTAGCTAAAAAAGTTACTGAAAAAATAGCTAGGAAAAAAGTCCTATCATTCTTGTTGTAATTAAGAAGGCATGAAGGGAAATGGAATATTTCACAAAAATATAAATGAGGAGAGCAATAAAACTCTACCTGGGAGTTGAATATTTTATGTCTTTAGTTGACTTTTCCTCTCATTTCCTCTCTTCCTCCTCAACTTGTGTCGTATTTACCCCTTTGGTTACTAACAGTAAATTTAGTTAAAGGATTTTCCTGAAATCATGAATTTTATCAAAATAGATGTTTAATATCTGGTTATATCTTTCTAAATACATACATACAAAACGTGGATGATTTTCTTCCTTTTCAGGCTTTTGCTGCAGCCAGCTCAGCTCTGGGAGTTTTTCTCTGTTCTTTGCTGACCTCTTGTGGTTTCTCATCGAGGAGAAACTATTTTTTCAAGCTCAATATTGTTAATTATATGTTTACTTGGATAAAGGAAAAAAGAGAATCTGAAAGGACAAGGCAACAGTTTAATTTACCATTGAGCATCCCAACAGACCTTTTTGGGGAATTTATAATCACATTCCCTCTTCAACTTTATTTTTTTTTAACTTCTTTGTGTGTTGCTGGATAGAAGTTGAAGCTATATGAAGTGCTTGCTTGAATACACAATTTCAAAAAAATTCCCACATTTTCCAGGCAAAAAAATTAAATTACCCATATCCCCTAGAAAATGTAGACAAGGAAGTCAAGTGACTTGAAAAGGGATATTTCTATCCTAAGACAGGAGTTCCAGGGGATGTCGCCCTGGACAATGATGTCTGTCTGTGAGCTGTGAAATCTAGAGAGGGAAGAGTTTCCAGTTCCCCTCCTGGCACTGTCAACATGTTTAATCTGTTCAATAATCCTGTGGCCACCTGAGTCCACTTTGGTTTCTGCCTTTCTTGCCAAACAGTCTCTGCCCTGCAACAGAGCAGTGCCTAACGAGAGGAGATGTAATTAAAGAGGCTGCCTAGGAATAATATTCAAGAATTCTTGCACAAGCATCCTGTGGTAGTGGTAATAAAAACCCCCAACAGCAAATAGGATGCTACAACAGCAAATCCTCGAGTGTCAAAAAAAGAATTGCTTTTATACATGCTCCTTCATTTTTTAATGATGCGAATTACTGCTAGTTTTCAATACTAAAAAAATCTAGAGTGTGGAATTTGCTTTTAAGCATAAAACTCATTTCAGTATGTGCAAAAAGTAATAAAATTCTCTTCTAAAATAATATTAGGGACTTCAGTTCTCCCTGGTCTCAGAGCAAATCCCTGCCATCAAACCCCTCAGCCATGCAAAGCTGCAGACCAGGGTTAATTTTAAAACCTTGGGACTCTATGCTGTGGAATGATTTATCACGCACAAACACACATATGCACAAAGATGAAGGTGTTTTCTGTGTGATGCTGAGAAATAATCTGTTTAAATATACACTTTGCAGAGGAACAAAAGCAGGAAAAATGTGTGATCCCTCTCGGGATCTGATTATTCCATTAACAAGTTTTCATGCTGCCTGACCTTGCTCACAGCAGTGCTACATTTGCTATGATATTATAAACCCATTTTTTGCACATCTTACTGGTTTCTAGCTCTGAATTGTTGTATTATTCTCAGGAACACAGCCTTCCTCCTTCAATTCCAGAGAACACTTGGGCAGGAAAGCTCCCAGCAGTCCCACCCACACTGATTACCTCCATGGCCATTCCCAAAGCCACAGTCAGGGGTGATTATCCTGCAGGATGCAGTGACACCTCTGGGCTGAGATCAGTGCTGCCAAGTCAGCACCAAGGAGAGGGGGGATTTGGGGTGATTCAGTGAGAAAAGACATACAATAAACAAGGAAGTGGGGTTTTTTCAGTGAAAAAACCTGAATTCTTGAGTGTCCACACTGGAACAGAGAGCCAGCTTTCTCTGTTGGAATTCATGTTTATAATTCACCAGCACTAAAGAGGAATTTTTGTGAAGCAGCAGCTGTAGGAAACTCCTCAGCCCTTTTTTGGGGGCTTTCCCGTGGTGAAAACATGAATGGACCAAGGACCTTTGTCAGTTTATGTCAGTGCACTTCAAGGCCTGGATTTTACAACAAAGTGACAAAACTTCAGATTTATCCCAAATGTATTTTTTCATTTAAAAATACATTTAAACAGAGAAACTTCAAACTTCCCAGCATGAAAAAAGTTTCACCAATGAAACCCCCATGTGATTTTATTTTTAAATATGAAAAGGTGTAAAGGATTGAGGAAGGAGAGTCCTCTTCTGTACAGGCTTTTCTGAGATAAAGATACCAGATAAAGAATGAAGGTTACAGAAAGTGTTACTGATTGCATGACAAATGATTATTGCATTTGGAAATATCTGGCAATGGCAAATGGTCTTATTTTTTGTTTTTTTTCTGGTTCAGTTTTAGAACATTTGTTAAACTCATGCATTAATAATATAGACAACTCTTCAAAAACAACACTCATTTTTAAATTAAGTATTTTAAGATTTGAGCTGTTACATGTAAATTTCTCTAGGCCAAATTCAGTTGTAAAAATATTACTTGAAGATGATAATGGCTTCAATAATCTTAGATGCTTAAACAAGTTTACAGTGCAGGAACTTCACATTTTAATTTTAAAATGTAACTTAACCAATGCATTTAACTGAAAGTGTGCTTTGTGTCAGTGACCTTTGCCCTAATAAAGCAAGATAATTTGTTAGAGATACATGCAAATATAAAGCCCACACATGTATGTTCTCAATGCTTTTATGACAGTAACTGAGTGATGGAGTGATTAGTGAAAGAAGCAAAATGGGAAGTAAATAGGTGAGTTGGTATTTCAGGTATCAGAGCATCTGTGCACATGGGTTATATCTTTTATGATATAGCACACTCCAAATACCATATAGCAATAGGGGTAGTATGTTATATCATAAAACATGCATGCTATATTATGTAAATTATCTATTTGAATATACAGTGACCACGAGCATTATTAGTTCTGTGGAAGTTATTTACATTTCCATGAATGTCTTTCAAATTAAAGATGCACTATTTTCCATTTTCCACGAGAAGGTGGCATTGATTTAAACTAATTCCTTCAAAAAGAAAGGCCAACTGCATCTTCTCAGGTGTGTAGTAAGATTCTAATCTGGGGAGTACTTTGTGCCAAATTAGGGGAATTCAAACTTCAATTTTTTAATTTTTTTAATCCGTTAAAAAAGCTTAGACTGGGAAAAAAACCAAGTGCATCCTTAAAACATGGTGAAGATGAAACTGAATTTAATAAACTTCAAGTAAAGAGGGGTTGTGTGAAGAGAAAGGTGCAGGACAACACCAAGGAGAAAACTACCTTGAAGAAGTGGATATTTACATGACAGTCCTGGAAGAGACAGGAAAGGGAGAAACACTGCTTGGTTAGTAAGGGCTGGCAGAGCAGAGCAACCACAATTAGCAGCAGAAGGAAACAAATACAGACACAGCAGCAGGGATACAGAAATGGACACATCTGTTAAGCACAGAAAACCACAGAAAATAAATTGGTGTTAATTTCCCTGCCAGGGAGGAGCAGGTACAAGCAGAGCCAGGGGCAGGTCCTACACAACTGCTCCTTGGGGTAACCTCAGCCTCGTCCACACACACAGTTCCTGCAGAACGTTCCCCATCAAAGCCTGCAATGCACAGAGCTCCAGGTATGTCCAGCTCTGGGGAGCCTGGGCCTCACCAGCTAATGAGCTCTGACAGGGGATTTGGAGCTTCTTTTGTCTTGTTTTGAGACACACATTTCACCATTACACAAGGGATAAAGAAATCATACGTTCTTCACCTTAAATCACAACACCTAGACTGAGAAAACCTTATGGAAATCAGAAACTGATATGAACTGGGACCAGAGATTTATGTCATCTAGTTAAGAAATGTCAAGTTTTCTAGTCTGAGCTCTGGTGAGTGGATGGGAAACCTCCAGATAACTGCATATGGGAATTCCCCATGCCAAACTATAGTACAGAACAGATGGAGGCATCTAACAACATCTCTACAATGCTGCAAACTATTCTCTAATGATTAAATATGCACAATTTAAAAATAGGAATGAGTGTCATGGCCAAAAAAAGCAGTTCTTCTTTTTATATCTCTATATGCATAACGAGTGTGGATTGATGTGCCAGTGATATTTTGGCTGGTCATGATTTCAGTGTAGCTTAGTGTCTGTTTCCTAAAAAGTAAATTTAATCTTGTCATTTACAACTTGAAGTGTCAGCAATGTTATTTCTCTTTTCCACGTCACCTTCTTTGACCTCCCTGAAGTTACAGTTATTGCTTCAAAATGGGATTGGTTGGATAGGGATATGGAAGAGATCATATCTTTTATTTATTAAAAAAAAAAAAAAGACTAAAGTAACTGCAGTGTAACAGCTCTGGGGCTGTACCACCACCATCCTTCAAAGATTTAAAAGAAATGTTTCCTTCATAGCCCATATAATACTTTACACAGAGACCTGGAGCACTTTACCCACAAATTAACAAAACCATAAGCTCCTCTATAGTTTGGGTAATTTCTTTGTTTGGCTTTTTTTGAATGAAAGTAGATGTAATTAGAAAAGTCATTGTGTTCTTGAGAAGTTACTGAAACAGTCCCTGGAGTCTTCTGCTATAGCCCTGGCTGTGCAAATGCAACATTTTCACCAAGCCTCCAGCTCAGAATAAGAACAGCTCTAGGATGTTCTGGACACTGATTAAAGGAAGGAAAGAAAATGTCCTTTGACCTAAAATTGTTCTAAATATCAGAAAAATGACAGATTAATCAAGACAGTCCTGGCCTTCTCCTTTCTAATAAAGCAGCCAGGAACTGCCTTAAAAAGAAAACTAAAGGGAGTGTTGAAGATCTAACCTGCAGTGAAACAACCTGAAAGGATGTACTGATGTTCAGAAAGGACATGATAAATAAAGGAAATAGGTTTCTCTGGCACTAGACTGTGACAGCAACAAAACTCATCAGAAAGCTTTAACTGTGCCTTGAAATCTGGGGATATTTTCAGGTACTGTTTTACACCAGTTGTGCTGCTACAAAGAGAGGCCTGATGGGGTAAATCCACACCAGCCCTGTATGCACAAATACAAACTGAGAGAGAGTACTGGTGTAAATTCATATCTGTACAAGGATTAACACACAAGTTTGGTCCAAAAAAGCACTGCCCTGCATCCTGGAGGAGCTCAGGAGCACAAATATCTACAGTTCCTGCCTCACTGGAGAGGTTCCAGGTATTTATAAAAGAGCCTGATGGCCAAGCTCCACATCCTCCCTGTTCTTTTCTTTTAAATGATAAGGCATTTGAAAAGACATTTTCTTTAGGATCATCATAAAAGTTATGTTTAGAAGCACTAAGATGTCACCAAAATGTCACCACTGACTGTACACTTCCAGTGCTCAGATCCCAAATCCGCCCGTTCCCTCTCCTTATGTTCCAGGCTGCAGGAGGAAACTACAGGTCCAGCTTTTGTGCAGTCTCCATCAGCAATTCCATGGGCCAAAGCAGCTGAAATCTCTCACACAAGCACAACTCCAAGCTGGGGGCCAGGGCAGTGGGTGTGGGTATGTGTCCCCAGGGAAGCATCTCCCAGGGACCACCAGAACAATCCCACATGGACTCCACGGTGGGGACCCCCAGAAACAAAAGGACCAATTTTGTTCCTCTGAAACCCCCCAGAGAGCCACACTGGAGGAATAATTAGCACAAAAGGTGTCTGCCCTGTGACGAATATACAGCAGGAGGACAATTTCAGGTCTTCCCCATAGATGCTTTAAACTGAAGGTTCTATGAGCAATCCTTGGATCACTCCAGTTACCAAAGCTGGATGTAGTGGCTCCCATTGCTTCCATCACTCAATATACCTTGTGCTTGGGAAATGTATCCACATGTAAAATCAGAACTGCCTTGGTCCTTGTTTAATTAAAAAAAAAATCAATGAAATGGACCATAACAGCTGTTTTATTTTTAATAACATTTCCCGTGATGGTGATGTGGAAAGAGGGGACAGAGAGAATAACTCACCAGCCTACTTTTAAACCAGTGTTATTCTACTATTACTCTCAGGTGATATTTACGTATCAAGAAGTGCTTTACTCATCAGGAAAAGGAAAAAGGGCTTGAGTAAAGTGAAATAACTTCCTACAATAGAAGTTTTAGAATTTTCACATTCCTTTTCCCCAGATACAGAAAAAAAGGAATGATGCCCTAAATGGAAAATGCATCTCACTGCTCAAATCACAATTAGATAGAAAAAAATACCATAAGGCTGCATTATTTCAATATTCTGCCCTTTTTATTCCTTGCCTAGTAAAATACTGTGAGAAGAAAACAAGTCTATAACAAAGGGTAGATGCTGCAGTTACAAGATTTGCTAGTTTGGGTCCATGGAGCCACCTGGAACTGTTGGGAGTTCCCATGGCAACCTCAGCACGGACAATTATGGAGCAGCTACAATTATTCTGAATATGCCTGTTGAGAAGAGAGTTTTGTTTTGAGATGGCCACAAATAATATCATTCCAGAGAGAAAATTCACAACCCAAGGTTAAAACTAGCTGAAAAATACTGACAGATTTTATTCTGCCTCCACTTCCTACAGGAGTATATTTTTATCTCTCAAATATTAATAATGATGTATCATGGATAACTCACTGAGGACAGATCTGATCACACTGCTAAATGAGCAGATAATGGATTTGTAAGTTTTAGTGAGAGGTGAGATCCAGAAAATATGTAGATGGAATAAAATTTGTTGTAAGGAAAAGGATGCACCTCTGCATAACATACCTCAATTTCCATATAGTGCACAAGTTCATAGAGATAATACATCACCTATAATGAGAAAATTTGCAATAAAGTCTAAAAGGTAACAAAATCACCATCCTCCTCAACTCTTTCTTTTTCAAATTTGGCCTCATTTTTTGGACAGGATCCATGCTGGGAAGAAGATGGGTGTTAATTTTCCAGCTGGTTCAGATGTGATAGATTGGGCCAATAATCAGATTTAAATAAGAAGTCTGGGTGGTTAAAGTGATATGTTAAAAGGATGTGATGGGATTGTGTAAAGAGTTTGCAACCAATGGGAGCTTGAGGCCAAGTCTCAAAGCTGTCTGTTGTAATATAAATACAGGCAGATATTTTTTGCATTTTGATTTAAATGGGAGGTAATTCCTAACTGCTCTTAGAAGTTCTAACATCATTTCTAAACTTTAGTCCAAAGAGCAAAGTCAATGCTAAGAATGTCTTAGACTTTTTCAACATCAGAAACGGGTTTCAGAAATTCCACATCTACTGGCTCCAGATCTGGTTTCTTATAAGGTGAAAATGTTATTCTTTCTTAATATTAAGCAATGAAATTCTCATCCTAAAGCTTTTCAGCTCTTATGTAGCTTAGGTTTTGTATACAGCCCTTTAGTCTGAAGGCAACCATTATTCATTTTAAGCATTTTGTACTAGTAATGCAATAGTTTTGTAGAAATTGTTGTAATTTTTTACTCAATGTTAAATCAGAGTAGCTTGGCTGTCAACAACATGGTCATATATTGAAAAATAGACCAGGCACAACTGCAGACTTGATTAGGAAGCACTGGAGTTACTCCTTCTATAACTGATAAATGAGAAGATGGCCCAGTATGACCTCTTGCTCTATCTGTATTCTTAGTCTTCCTGAACAAATTCAGTCCCCCAGGAAAATGGCAGTCGAGATCTTCTTCCTGTAAGGTTTCAACTCTGATTTTAGAACAGAGGAAATATTTATTTAGATGATGTAATGAAATCTCAAATAGCAGCATATTTCTCAGTGTTATCTACTTGTTCCTTAGTGCAGGGTATCTAAAATAAAATGCCTGTGTAAGCCAGGATATAAATGATAACAGGAGTACAAGAAAAGACGATCAGAGTCAGCACCACTTATGTGCCACACCAGAATAGCTAATGAGTTAAATACCATCATTCAGACATCTGTGCTGTTAATTTTTAGAAGCCATGATGCCCCTTGAAACCAAGTAAGAATATTACCTGGAGGGTGCTGCTTCCCTCTGCTCCTCCTCACAGTGGCAAATTTTAAAAGAGAGTCAATGGATGAACCTAAATCCTTTCGCCATGTACCACTGCATTATCCCAGCCTTGGTCTCTTTATAATTACAGGGTTTGTTCAGCTACCAATACTCTCATTTATCATCACTAAGGTTTAAAACTGTTCGTTGTTCAACCTGGGAAATTACATTCCTGGAGACACTGTGTTCACTGGAGACCTATTCCCTTCCCTTGATTAATTCAGTCACACAAATAGCAGCAACCAAGCTACCCCCAGAACAGAGAGAGCCTCAAATACACAGTGCTGAGGCTGAACTAATTAGACTTTGAGATAGACTAATTATTTCTGAGATGGAGCTGCCCCTGTGTGAAGTTGCTGTTTCTGGGACCAGGTCCAGTGGCTTTACACAATGCAACCTCTGAAGATTTCTACTCCACTTCATGGCAGGACACAGATAAACCCTGAGTGTTCCTCCTTAATCCAATGTATTTACAGTAGGATTAAAAAAAACCCCAAGAGATTTTAAGTTCAATATGCAGACACACTGCATATAATATCTGATATTTTAAGTGGACAATTTTAATGACTTGTCCTTGTGCTGTCTCTGATCTGAGGAAAAAACAGGTAGATTTCTATACTTACATCACCAACATTTAAATATCCACCCGATTCCAGGCACTGTATGATGCACAGAGACATGGAAGGCGTGGACAGAATTACTTTTAAAGCTATTCTTTCTAGGGAGGATAAAAATTAAAAATGATCTTGAATAGCAAATGACCTAGTGCAGCAAAATAAAATCACACTGGTCAGATCACAATTGTAAAGAAAGGAAAATGGAATGGAGATTCAAATACTTCTCAAATGTGTAACAAAAATCATAGTTCATGCTGCAGACAAGAATATGGGAGCTGATCCAAACGTGTTCAGAAGAAATGGATGCACCTTTTGTCTTTCTTTCTTGAAAGTTGAGCATGTGCCGTTTTTCCTCACTTGCTTGGGATAACCCTTCTTTTATAATAACAATGGAGAATTCTGCCTGATGGTGAACATAAAACATTGCCATTTGAGGTTCAACAGAACAGGCGTGTTTGTTTGTGCACAAGAGGTACATTAATTAAGTTCTGGATAAACAGCTTGGCTAAGGTTGTAAATGTCCAACCAGAAAAAAAGAAAGCAACAGTGGAGGTTGGAATATTTCAAATTCACTCCTGTGTGTGCAGCTGGAAGAGCAGTGAAGGGAGAGGAGCTGGATCCAGTACAGCCACCAGCAAACCCCCCCCCTCCCCAAACTGTACCTGTCCTGTTCCTGGGTTTAGTGGCCAACAAATGTTTTGTTGAAATATCAGTTGTAGTTGTCAGAAGAGGCTGAGTTGCTGGCTCAGTCTGGTCATTAAGAAATAAATCTTTTGCATGGCGTGGTGAGACCATGCTTGTGGCTACCAACCCCTCCAGCTGGCACCACAGAAAGCAGGAAACACTGGAAAGTATCACTTTTCTCCAGGGTTTCTTTTCTGTACATAACCAGCAATACCCCTGATCCTTAAAAACATCCTTACCCGGGCTACAGAGATCAGAATTTCAGGTGAAAACCTTCTAAGGCTCTAAATTACCAGTAATTAACATTGCAAGTATTCTGTTAAAACACCCCAACTTAGAGTGTGAAACATTCTGAGTATTAAACCACTGTTGTTTCTGAGAACTTTGTCAAATAATGCAGATACCATGATAATGGCTGGCAGATTTTGCAGCAAGTATTAAAAGACACTGAGATTATTACACATTCTTGACATAACATATTTTAAAATACCAACTTATAAGTGTCATAGCAGAGAAGCTGAACTGTCAGAAAAATTATGCCACCACTGAATTAAACCATTTGGTCCAATCTTCAAGAAAACCAAAGTCACACAGTGCTGTCACAGGAACAGAAGAAGTAGCACTCAACCATATGTATCTTTTAACAGGCTTTCTTTTTTATAATAAAGTGAAAAATAAATGCAATATACAGTTGCCCCCATTTGCTTTTAACCCTCACCTCAAACTTCTGCCGGAGCTCTGCATTTCCATCTTCATCAGCATCTGGAATTGGAACATTGTAATATTCCCCTTCTTCTTGATTCAGCAGCTTGTACCTGTGGAACATTTGAGAAAAAATGGTGACTTTACAGTTTTATTCCTTTTAGATTTAAAAGGATTTAGTGTGATTACATGATTTTTCGTGTGTGTGGTTTGTATCAGTGCCACAGATCTGTAGCAAACTGATCTCAAAGACCTAAAGCAAACTCAGAAATAGAATAGATTTAACTTGAAATCAAATCTTTAATCCCAAACTATCTGGCAAGGCAGTTTAATGGACAAGGAGATCCTTCTCACTCCTTCTGTGATATGATGGGGGATATCAACACTGAGGAAACTTTGTCTCCAGTGCTTCCATAGCCCTAAATAATTGTCTTTGAAGAAATGTCCTTTTTGAGAAGATCTGGTGAATTCTACCCCTTGCTTGGTAGGTAATGAGATGGCATTTTATGAAATCAGTTTCCATGTACTTTGAATTTGCAGAGTTATATATAACATGATACACTTAGTAATGAATACATCATATTTGAGATAAAAATAAAATTTGTATCACAAGACTATGTACACAGAACTGAGTTTGCAGCAGCTCCTGGCTCCAGCAGAAGTTTCATGTGCAGCACAAAAGCAAAGCAATTCTTTTATCACTCTCCTTTGATATACGTACAGCCTGTTATTTCCTAGGTTTAGTTGCACTTCCAGTGAATTTATAACCTGAAACATAGTGAAAAGCTCAAAAAAAAGGTAGATTATATTGAAGAAAAAGACTGATTTAAAACTTCTGGTGATATATTCTCTCCTCCTCTCTTTTCAGAAACTCTTACCATCCACTGGCTGGCATTTTCATAAGCTCTGACACCCCAAATGAAAGAGATCCCATGAAATCATTTCGAGTTGTTCGAT
This sequence comes from Serilophus lunatus, assembly GCA_013399895.1. Lineage (NCBI taxonomy): Eukaryota > Metazoa > Chordata > Aves > Passeriformes > Eurylaimidae > Serilophus > Serilophus lunatus. Next base: position 1,610,567 of record VXBA01001420.1, read on the forward strand.
CCCAGTCCCAGACCTCGACGGATAACCGGCGATCTTTGTCTGAAGGTTTTAATTTACTGAAAGGAGAGAAACAGAGGAGTTTTCAATGCAACCCCAAAACTGTTTAATACACACAAAGATCCTGCATTAAACATCTCAAACTCACAATGTGAAGGACTCGTTCCAGTCTGGATTCAGAGTAGAACGGATGGTTTTTGTTTTTTGTTTACTTTCATTCTTGGGGTCTGGGATGAGCTTCAGTTTGACATAAGGATCTGAAAGTCCGTTGGGATCCATGGGAATGAGGTTTTTTGCTTCTCGCACTGCCAACATAAAACACAGCCCGTTTGTGCAGGATCGTACATCGCTCATAAGGAAGCAGTAACGTGTCAAAGCAGAGTTAGTGAAAGGTTCTGACAAATAAATAAGACGTGAAACCCACTTGTCAGACTTGGCATGGAAGAAACTACTTGTTGTAAAGTAAGGTTGTACTGAGTGATATTTATCAGAATTGTAGAGAGCAGTGACAGGAGAGAAGAGTGATTCACAACCGACATGCAGCTTCCAGGCAGCTCTTTTCTTGTAGTGGAATGATTAAATATCCCAATCCATCACTGAAATTTTTTTAAGTACCAGTTCTTTGTGGTTTTATTTCCTCATCAGTCTTAGGTCATACAACAGCAGGACTATCAGCCAAATACTGTAAGGGCAAGAGCCAGATCACAAGAGATTTTAGAAGATCCATTATTTGATACAACCCCTCTTTGGAAGGTTTCTAACACCAAACTTCCCACGGATTCACAGTTCATCAGTTGTCAGATGGAATCACTGTGAGCATTGTGTCATGGCAGCAAGCAAAGGAAAAGCACAGAGAAGGCAAGTTGAACTTCAGCTTCACAAAAATCTTAATGTGGTTTCTACTCTGACAATGTCAAAGAATAAACAAGGTGAGTTAATACAACTCATGTTGCTCCTGATTCCCAAAGGGAGAGAGAACAGCCAGAACCTGCAGCTCTGGAGTGCAGAGGAATGGAGTATTCCAATGGAAGAGCAAATACAGCATTGTCCTCTCTCTTGTAGACACATGAGTAACATTTACACATCGTGTAAGGTTTTATTCTGCTGCGCTTTGGGAAAAAAGGGGTGAATTTTCCTCATGCTGTGAAAGCCCATCCCACCCAAACCAACCAGTGCTGCCATGAACTGGGGTCATGTTGGGATGGGGAATTTGGAGCTCAAAATTTGGGCTTGCTTTGGACAGAAACCAGCTTTCATTCATGATTTCCTTGGTGAGAGTCATAGTTTAAGATCAGAATTATTCCTGGAAGGAAAATGGCAAGAAGCTTTGGGGGTGACTTAGTTCCTGGGGGATGAAAGAAGTCTAGCCTTTGAAAGTCACTACAGAGAGATTACCCTGGATTATCAGTGCTCTCAGCTACTGCTTCCATTCAGGAGGGCTTTTTAAAAAAATGTATCTACCTAACTGAAGAAATCTGAAAGGAAATGTAGGGAAGATCAACTCTTGATATTAGTTAATATCAACACGTAACACTTCTTAATGAAAAGTATTTCCTACAAAAATTTGGAACCACTTAAAACAATGAGTTATTGAAAATAAAATAAGTTTTCAGGATCTTCAGCAACAGATAGTTACTGTTTGCTCAAGGCACTCTTCTTTTCCCCCAGAATTCAATGGCATTTTCGTATTAGAAACAAAAATTATAGACCTTCCCAGGATTTCAATCTGTTGTTTCCCAGCATGGAGGCTGAAAGGCATCCAAGCAACACAGATATTATTTTTATATATAGAATAAGGAGAGGAGGGGTTTTGGGCAACAGTTTTTCATTTCTGTGCTTTACTTAAGGCCAGTGAAATGGAAGATGGTGGTGTTGACAACACCCCCATTGTAACCCAGCCTTGAAGGGGATTTATAAACCATGGAATGGTTCTGTTCCATTCCCTACACACCAAGTGTGTTCTCAGGCTGAGGGAACCAGCTCTAGGCTGACTTTCCTTTTAGTCAGTGACTGTTTAGTGTTCAGAATGACTGTGTTATTCCAAAGGACATGAGTTCCAGGTACCTCAAATCTGCTCCTGAGCTCTAGCGGCATTTGATGCAAGGGAATTTTTTTTTTCTTTTTGGTGGGAAACCAACCAGTGAAAAACCCTCAGAAAAACTTCTATAATTTCAAACACATTCTGTTTCTTTAATGAGATTATTAGGTGTGGTAGCACAAGCTGGAAGGGAGAAATACTAAATCTAGCTGGTACCTTATATCCAAAATAGCTGTAGGAAGAAGTTAATGTGCAGGAATGTGAGTTACTGATTTGGAAGACACTAGTTTATTTGTCAAGATAATTCTCATGCAGAACAGATACTCTGATGTAAATTAATGAATGAAATTAGATCATGGCTGGAAATGAATCACATGAACTTGACCCAACAGTTGATATTAAGTTTCTTAAGTTTTTTATGTTTTTAAAATAAGAGACAGAAAATGCTTATGGGCTAGAATTTTAGCATAAAATGCAATTCTATTCACTAGTTGTATTACTCAAATAATTATATCAGAACAGGACATGCATCTTCCTTGCAAACCATTTCATTTGTAGTTTTCCACAATCCCTGTATAAAGCTGAAAGGGCTTTGCAACTAAGGAGATGATAATTTTCAAGCCACAGAAACTGTCTCCACTCTCATTAACTCTGAGTTTTCCGTCTGAGGATCTTCACACTCAGTGGTCAGCTGGAAAACCATTTGTTTTCAACCCATGGAAAAAAACTCCCAACCAATATTAAAATTTGGCACACTGAAAGTGATCTTTCAAGTGAGCTTTCAAGGATTAACACTGAGATTAAATAACTTATTTTAGCTAAGTATTTCCAATCCCAAAGGGACTAAGAACCATAAAGTGAGTGAGGGATGAAGTGACAGCTTTCAGTGCAAGCTGCTCTCTCTCATCCTATATTTGGGTTTATTTTGCCTTTTTTTGGTTTTTCTTTTTCAGTCTTCTCATGCATGGCTCTTGTAACAGCACTGTCAGGTTTGGCACATGAGCTATTACTTCCAAATCCACTTTCTGATTTTTTTTGTTCTATACTTTCATTTGACATAAGTGAGGAGCAGAACTCTCCACATGTTCTACAGCTTCCCAAAAATACACACTGGTAAGTTTTTCACTAAAATTCCTTCAACAAAATTGCTTCACTTTAACATGGACTGAGCCTTTATGGTTAAATTTTACCTGGAGGGGCTCAGTGTGAAACAAGCTGAATTTTGAGCAGTTGGATGAGTGGATGCAGATCCTTGGAGGCTCTGCCATGGAGAATTCCCTGAAGAAAACCATCCCTGATCAGCCTGGATAATCCTGCTGAGCACTGGCAGCAGGAGGACATGGCAGCATGTGCAGGATTGCTGCTTTCTTTTGCAGCAAACATAGAAAATGGAAATACAAGAAAGAGAAGCTCAAAGATTAACTGGGAAGGAAAGATGCAACATGGACTAAATACAGGCTGCTAATGAAGTCATTATCTCACTCCTTGTTGGAAGATATCTGGCCCATTTGTACTTTTGTCTGCATAATTAATACCCTTAGACATCTTTTTCCAACTGACTTAGCACTTCTTTTCCTGAGGAAACAGCATGAGGATACTTGAGCTAAATAGTGCTTACAAAAAATTAGCATCTAAGTGGCCCATCTCTAAGGTGCCCTATTTTTAACAGGATGGGTCAGATTTATTTAAGAGGATTGACATGAAGAAGAGATTTCCCCTCCCTACCAAAAGCACTGGCTCTTATGTAGAGGTGAAAAAGTTAAATGAAAAATAACTCCAAGAAAATAAGTCAACTTACTGTGACTGAATTCTGCTATAGCTGTAATGAGAGCAAGCAGTTTCTTACTGCTTGGTAATTATTAGTTAATTAAACTCAACACTGTGATAGAGATGCTGCTCTAAATTAGGGAAGGTTGAAGTGAGGGGCAGTTCAGCATCGCTTGGAGAGTAACTTGGGCACAAATCTAAAATACTATTTGTCAGTTTTCTGTCATAACTATTAAGGATGATAATAATCTCTGTTCTGAGCAGAGCAGCTGATGTAAGTTAAATTTTATCCAGACTTAATGGGACTTGAGAAAGCACATGGACAGAAAGACAACAAAGAGAAATATACAGTGAAGTTTAACAAACTCAACCTTGATCTTCTAAAAACAGAAATAGGGCAAAAATGTCCCATTTTCCTCCTTGTTAATGAAGAGATCAAAAATGTCTATTCAGCAGAAATGGAAGACTATTTGATGGCTGTCCTATGGCTCTTCTATCCTTATAAACCAGCAGTATCCCTCCAGGAGCCAAGCCTGAAACTGGGACGCCCACTTTTCCAGGAATAGTATAAAGACATAAGCAAATACAGAACTGGTTCTTAGGTATTCATACTTTAAATAAAAATCTAAATAAAACAGAGTGGGCTGGCAGAGAACAACTGACATTTTCTGTAAGGAGAAGAAATTCAGGCAGAACTTGGAGGAATTCAGAGAGTGGACGACAAAACTGAAACTTTTTCTGTGAGATTGTATAGGTCAAGAGTTGCAAAACATATGCAGTTATGGATTTATAGCTTCTTGTGGTACCAGCAGATAAAATTAGTCATGGGAATGAGTAAATAAATGTTCCTGTCCCCAGAACAAAGCTGAATGATTAACAGCATGAGTTTACTCAGTTCCTTTTCGAGTGAGTCACAGATACCTTTTTCCTGAATTCTCAAATGTTGATAATAAAACAGTTTACTAATCACAGCAACTATTTCTTGCCAATCTTTTACTCCCTACAGGTAACTCAGATGAGCAAAAATCTCTCAGCCACATGCCAAAAGCTGCTTTTAGAAGGAATTTGAAGTCTCCAATGGTCTTGCCTGGCACAATCTCCAGAGAAATGAAGGAAGGCTGCTGTTAGCTCCAGTATTAGCTCCAAGTTCCTGCCTGCACACAATAAGGCATCACTAAATTATTCCATAATTCTCATTGCCTCCTGAAGAAGCTACTGGTACAGATTCCAGTGATTTGCCCAGTTTTCAGATGACTTAGTTGTGTGAGATTGGATCTTGTATTCCCAGCTAAGGACTTTCTCTCCAGTACTTCACTGCACTTCCCTTAACCACAGTTTAAAAGATTTCCCTATTGCTGAAAAAAGCCTTTCTTCCAATTTTTGGATTTGTACTCTTTGTAGGCAAAATCCAAAGCTGCCTCCAGAACTACTCAGCTTTCATTAAAGATTTATTATGAGATTTTATTAAAACTCACTGAGTGCTTCCTTTCAGGAGCAGGTTGTGACTCACATGTACAACTGGCTCCAAAACAAATCCTGCTTTTCAGACAATTTCGAGTTGCTCTACAGTTTTCATCAATAAAAGGGCTTTCACATTTGAGACTTTTCTCAATTTCACAACTACTCTCCAGCCCAGACAACATTTATTTTCAGGAATAAATGAGCCCAGTGCTCCCATTGCCTGAGCCCTGAAAAATGGCAACATAATGAGCACCTGCACTGCCCAGGTGATGTACAAGAAACAGACGATTAATTTCCTTGTCTTGAACAAGATTAAAAAATGAACCAATGCTGCAGAACACTCTAATCCTCTGTATTTATTAACATATTCTCTTCTACTAACAAAAAATGTACCATCATCCCTAACACAACGTTGTTCTTGTGCCTGCAGTAGGTTCTCTGGTTTCAATTTCAGTTGGAAATCTCATAGGAGAAATTCTATCTTATTTTTAAAGTAAGTTTATCTTTATAGAAATTATCATCATAAAATGTATGCACTACTGGGTAGGACAGCTGCTTAATGAAACAAAAATCTTAACCCAAGATGGATCAAACTGCCTGGAAAATGATTCAGACTATTACATTTCTAATTCTTATCTGCACACACACTTACATAAAAATCTAGGATCTAGTTAATATTTTGTATGCATGCAGATGGCTGTTTATGAAAAATTACTGGGTTTTTTAAATACCATGCATTGCCTATTTCTCCATGATAAAGTAAATTTAATGACTGAAATGGGAAAGAAGCTTTCTGTTGTTCCCAGGGCTGGCACTGCTAAAGGCACAGCTTTTCCTGTAATGACTGCAGCAACCCTGCAGATTCTGGGAATGTCACAAAAGGCATATTAGTGAAGGAAACCATGAGATTCATGGTTTTTTGAGACATTAAAAATGTCTCCCACGTGCAAGCAATTATTTGGGATCAATTTCTAGGCATTTGGTACTAAAAGCTGGTCAATCACCCAGAATATTCCTGTATGTTCCCTTCTAAAATCAGCTGCAGAAATTCAAGCAAACAAAGACAATAATACTCGCCTAGAGAATCAGAAATAAAATTATTAGAGAGTGTGTGTGTGTGTGTGTGTATGTGAGATGAGATCTTTTAAGGGAGAGATTTTGATGAGAACCTAGAAATGTGCCAAAATCCTGCAGTTTGTCTCCCAAACTTGTCTGGGCAGAGGCTCCTGTCCCAGTTGTCCTCAGCAAGTGTGACAAGACATTAATATGCAGAGCCATAAGGTGGCTCAGCATTCATACAGTCATAAATAATTAGGAACATGTACAGTGGGGAGTACAGAACTCCTGGGGAGATTATTGTTGGAGAGCCTGTTCTGTGCTCCCAACCTCTGCAGGGATCTCTGCCAGGCCTCCTCTCCTGCTAAATGACAGCAACATCACTGAGGAATAAAACCAGATTTTCTGTATTTTTGCAGCTTAAGAAAATAGACATAACCCCACCCCTGCAAACTCTGGGCTGTGTCTCTGTGTGTTTTAATAAGGTTTATGTAACAGTGGGGTGCAGTAGCTGCCAGCCACTCACCACCACTCTGTCTCTAAATTGGGGTTGGTGTCGGGAGGGCAGTTCTTCTGACAAGCTGCTGTCACATCCAACTCCCAGCGACTCACAGGGCACAGTTTAGGGTCCCAATAATGTGGCAGCTTTTTATATATCAGTGCACCAGATGGGGTTATTTTTCTCACAAAGGTTATTGTTCATTCACTATAAAAACAATTCAAAAATAAAATTTAAAAGATCGAAAACTGTGATTCAACCACCTACAAACTCGCTCAGAAGAGCCCTGAATTATAAGATGGGTTAAGAGGTAAATGTAAGAGTGAAAAAACTTTTCACACACATCAGGAGGAAGAAAATTCAGTGCAAAAAACAAAGATTAAGAATAGCAAAAACTGCTTTATTATGCCCAAAAGCAAAGCCCCCACGTCAATCCAACCTATGAAAGGGTCATGAACTCAGTGATTTCAGAAATAAGCAATTCAAGAGCGTTTCTATAAAAAGAAAACTACCACACTGATTGACTGCAAGTGCAATAAATTTTTAATATTCAAAGCAGCTCTCGAGCAAGTAGCTCAACCATTGAAAAGATACCATTGATATTTAAGAATTGCAACACAAATGAGCCCTGAATGGGGGGAGATTGAGGAGCCCTGGGAAGATGCTGAGTTTTGGCAAAGTGTATCAATCTAAAATTCCTACTAATTTGTGGAGAAGTGTTGCAAGATCTCTACAATTCCCATAGAAAAGCCTGTATGTCCATGTTTATGCACCTGGATTGGAAATCTCATTCAGTTAACTGGAATTAAGTGTGTTTATACACAGGACTGAATCATTCTCACCATTAGTTCAATTCAAAACCTGCCAACTTCGAGATTTTAGATAATCTGACTGAGACACTGGCAAACTCCACCTGGCAGAACCCTGCCTTGCCTCCTTCCTAGAATTCACTGGGGGAAAAAACCACCAGTCTTATTTACAACATTTCATCAGGAAGAACACTAAGTGTGTGTGCCCTGTGGTGCTTTTTGGAAACAAAAGGCACCACAAAACCCTCCAAGCAATTTTGCAGAGGTAAAGGCAAAATTGGGATGTACCAAACCGTGTCCCCTGCAGTTGTCATTTGGGCTGGGCCCTCCTGGGCTGTCCTGGCTGCCTCTGGGATGGTTGGGATGCCCATGGAAGGGATTTGCAGGATGCCAAGCTGAGTGCACGTCTCCATTTAGCAGCACTAATGTTTTGCATGCAATCAAGGCTGGCTAGGAAAGAATCAGCAGGAACTAATTAACAACCAAAACAGGATGCAGAGCAGAGATATTAAGGAATTCAGCTGAAGGAGTTCAACACCTACAGAGCAATTCCTTCGAAAAAGATTCAGACAAAGGCCCAAACCAAACAGTCAATCATTGATTATTTTTCCTGCTGTTCCTAAACCTCCTGGACATTTAATTCACCTCCTTTCCCAAAGCTAAAGGCAGTGATATTGTGCCTGGAAACATTCTGGGAACTGTATATTCTAACAAAGCTTTTCTCAATAAATATTTTAGAAGCAATGACATTCTAGGAGAAAATTTTTGCATATGTATGTCCATGCACTAACAGACAATTGGTAATTTCCTTTCAGTTAAGCTGCAAAAAAGGGACCTGACATGTCATTTGGGCTTAGTCTGTATGGTATTTTTTATTTAAAAACTAAAAAAGCAGCTTACTTTCAGGAAAACTGTCATTTTTATTTAGAGAAATTTTCTGAAAGCTTGGAAATCTTGGGAAGCCACGACCACAACAACAGCACTGTAATTGCTTTATACATAATAAGGTTATAGTAAATATTTTTCTTGTTGTCCAAAAACTTACTTAATTGCAGGATGGAAATGTTTTATTTATAAACACAATTGAAACAGCATTTGCCAAGTATACTCACACCAAAAAGAGCCTATGAAGAAAACCTAAGGAATACCTGTAACAATTTTACCATGCTCATATCTCAGAGAAGACCTTTTCAAATAAAACTGTGAACTAAAAGGATCCTTGTTTGTATAACTGTTTTATAGTGCTTTGACTTGTGACAAATGTTTTTGTCCCTAAAAGGTTTGTAAACCCACTGAATCATCAGAAAAGAAGCACATGTTATTTGTCAAATTATGTGTATTATGGCAGAAAGTTTAAGCCATATTTAAGAACCTTGCTGTAGAGCGGCCTAGAATAATGCAAACATTAAATTTTGTCACTTGGATGATTTTCAAATTAATTCTCTCCCGTGGTACAATTGCTTTTAGAAGCTGCATCACCATCTCTGAAACGCTTCAATACTTAGTGAAACCACCTTCTGGTAATGACAGTACCTTGGACAAATTTCCCCCTCCCACAGCGACAGGAAGCTATTTGAAAAGTTAAGCTACAATTAAGCACCACTTGGAATCTGTTCTGATCCTTTCTAACTAAATTTTATCCAACTTCTCCTTTGCAGTGCATTTTACAAGGTCTGACAGGAGAATACAGAGGTATTTGGATTCAGAGAGAACAAAGTCACAGAGGAATACAGGGCCAGGAGGGGCCTTTGCTGGTTCTGTGAGCTGTGAAAATTCAGTGTGATGGTCTCATTTCCTTTATGCTGACTACAAAGATATGGTCTCTACTGAGACTCATTTCCCAAAGAGGTGCAGAGGTGGAAGAAACATCCTTTCGTTGTCTAACAGGCTCTGTCCAGACTGAGCCACACTGAAGCAATACATGACACTCAACATCCACAGGTTACCAACAAGCAAGAAACATCAAGAAACACCAGGAAAACCAAGGGCAGAAGTTGAAATGGTTTAAGAAAGCTCCTAAAATGTCCTGCTGTAACTTTGCCCTTGAATTTAATTCCACTTTGCACCCCCAAACAGGCAATGATAAAAGCATTGTACTCTGTTCTGCATTCATAGACTTTTTTTCTGCCATTTCAGCTTCAGGCTGGGTTAGGGGGTGCACAATCAAAGATTACTCATAAATTCTGGAAGAAACACTTCCAAGGAAATGAACTGCCACCCTTTCTTTCCTTCCTTTCTCTGCCTTTTCGTCATCCTGGTAATCTTAAGCTTACAGAATATAAGAATTGGGTTTTTTTCAATTTTATAATTCACTGGGAGTAATATTTAGGATTGAATCCAAGTTGCTTTTGTTTATTCAATACTCTGAAATACAGGAAGCAACTCCTCAGCTGATGAAAGTTTAATGTATCTCTTTGGTTCTGAAGATGATGGGTGACTTCCTCAACAGATAGCCATCCTACTGGGCTGCTTTCTACAGGAAAAAAATGGCATAAAAGTGATTTTCTAACCAATATTCCAGAGTTTTAAAAGCTATTACTACAGCTTTCATTTTTCTATTTATTTTTATGAACACCAGTTCACAGAACTTCTTCATTCAAAGACACGTTGTATGAAATCCTCCCAGTTTGGAAGGGAAATACTCCAGTGGTTTTAATATACCAAAATCTGACCATGGTACACAAACTCATACATTTAGAAAACCTGAAAAATTCCAAAATAAGCCGTTTACCTGTTACTTCTAGTTTGTCACCAGTGACTTCAGCTTTCAGATAAATCCTCCCCCTTTTCTCTGTGTGGTCCATGCCACAGAGGCTGGGGACGTTTATTACACATTGCTTATGAACGTTCATATCACAGGCTGTGGAGATAAAAATGGTTCAGACACCCATGAGAAGCCAATAATTATGATTAAACTGCAAGCACAGAGGAAAGTGAAAGTTAAGACTAAACGCTTAATTGTTGGCAAGGCTTTCAGATATTTCAGCTGCATGGTTTTCAACTGAATGACACAGCTACATCTTACAATACATTCTGTAGACAGTGAATTAAACAGAGAGAATAACATAATCTACTTCAGAAACCTAAATATATCATTAATAAAATGTAAGGGGAAAAAAAGTGAAAATGAAATAGAGACTTGCTGGGAATATGACTAAGAAAACAGAGCATTCACGTCAGCACCACCAATGAAGGGAGTCAGATTTAAATTGATTAGTAGGTTTTTCAAGCATAAGACTTCCAAGACACATTAAAAAAAAAAAAAGGAAAATGCTGGACCTTGGCTACAAAGTGAACTGAATTTTCAGTTCACTATAAAAATATGTTCAAGAGGATTTTTCAAAACTGCCGTGGCAAAGGCTCTTCAGCCCCATCAACCCGAACACGCCGTGTTCTCAGCAGCAGAGGTGATTTTCATTAGTAGATTATTATACTACTGAAATATCCACTTGAAGTATAACAGGGCTATAAATAGCTGACATTTGAAATAGTATTTTCCCCAGAAATGAAGTAAGAAGCTGTTATCCAAGGTTTCCACTTACTTTCTAAAACATCCTTTTGGTAACATAGAAAACCTTCACTTACTGTCACATTTCATCCCTTGGTGCAGAAGCCCATAAAGGAGTGACCCACAATGGTCACAAAAGGTGGGGCTCCCATAGGTGTGGATCTTAAATTTGTGCTTGCTTCTGGGATCCTGGAGGAAAAAACAGACAGAGACCCTCAAGTCATCAAAAACACGAGTGACACGCCTTAAATATATTTGTTCAAATACCAAAACCTTTCCAGCTCTACAACTTATGCTGCAGAAAAATCCATTTCCTTGTGTAGCTTGTTCACAACCCTTAGAGTGGTACCTGCATTGGCACAGGTACACTGGCCTCAGTTCCTAATTTTCCTTTGCTTTGGTGTTGTGAGTCAGCTCAGAGAACACAGGCTTTTCCCGTGATTTATTGACAATAAAACTTCATTTACTGACTGGACACGTACATAAAGTTTAATGACAGTGTTCAGCCTGTGGCTGGAGTGTCACAGACTGTCTGTTCACAGTGTGTTATTGTCACTGTTCTGAAACGGTGACACAAAATACAGCAGGGAAATAACTGTTTATGGGCCAATCTGAAATAGTCAAATGACTGCAAAACCAGGATCTTACAGATGGGATCGTGTTGAAATGTTGCAACTTTATAATCTGTATTGTAGTAAGTAGAAGTGAACACATTTTAACTTGGCACAAGGTAAGTATTTTCGAGAGGCTGCTACTCCCATCTGATTTTTGAGCAGTGAGGACATTTTAAGGCCACCAGCAGCTTGGAAATGGTTTCTAAATTAGGACCAGTGGAAGGGAATATACCCAAATGATTCCCCAAATCACTTGATGTATGAATCACACTGATACCCAAAACACTTACATGTCTGACACATCCAAAGACATTTGCTGTTTTTCTAGGGGTAGAGGTCCCCTCTGGAAAAACAAGGACATTTAGATAAAAGGAAGAAATCTCATCTTCAGTGTGTTCACCCATGTCAGGCTCATTCCACACGTACAGAGCCACAGACACCAGACTGGAGATGTGTAATGCCAAAATCAACAGGGCAATGGTCCTGTCCTGGGCACATCCTCTCCACCTTAATATAATTTCTGGTCATTTCCTGCCCCAAATGTATTTCAGTCTGACCTGTCACTGCTCAAATCTTGATTAGGAGTTGGGAAGAGCAGTAATTCTTCATTAAAAACACATTGGGGTTTGATATCATTCCTTGCTAATATTCTTTTCAAAAAGTCCACGGAAATCATGAAATGTCAGGTCTAAAATATCCTTAACAAAAACACAACTGCAAAATGAGACATTGAAATGTTTTTCTTCTGCTTACATTTTACAATTTTTTTAATACGCCTTTATATTAGATAAGAACTATTAAATTGTCTGACAAATATAATGATTTTTCAACTTGATCTGCCAATTAAAGCTTTCCAAAAACTCCAAAGCAAAGCCCAGCCTGTTATCCAAGATGAAAAACCTGCTGGCTTTTTTCTTAAAAAGAAAAGATTTCTTTTTCAAGAAATTTGTGAACCTCTAACAGTAATTATCATAAAAATATGACTACGAGAAGGCAAAATCTTGCTTTCAAATGTTAATATTTTGCCATATTACCTTTTGTGAAGGTTTTTGTGTCTTGGGACCATTCTTCATCTAAATTCCTTCTGGAACTGATTCCAAGTGTTACAATGAATCTATAACCAGTAGTTTTCACTGCACAGAAAGAAATTCTATAGTATCCAGCAGAACAAGTAAAAACTTTAAATTAAGAATCCAAATTGAGACTATTTCAATAGTTCTGCTGGTTATAAAGGCTGAGATATGAAATGCAAACTGCTAACAACCATATTTATTTTGTAAACACAGTTAAGCCCCATGGAGTGACAGTCAGGGCTCTAGAGAACATCTGGTTTGTTATTTATTAAAGATATAGCAAAGGGCCTTGTGGCACAGGGTCATGGGAACACTGCTTTACAAAAGGCTTCTCTGATGTCTAGGACTATATGATTCCAAACAACTTAAACCACAGTTGGAAAGCTAATTCTTGCTTTAATTGTTTTGTTTAGAAGAACAGAAGGGGACTTGTTGCCTTATAAATATCTGCACCTAAACATTACTCTGAACATCTGTGGCTGAGAAGGACAAAAGCTTCTAAGAATGACAGTGAATATATCCAGTTTTAAGTTGTGTTTAATGTCTGATGTAAGTGGTATTTTTGAGTATGAAGTAATGATACAGAGGGGAAGGAACTATGGCAAATTATTATAGTGAATGTCTACTAAATTCATTGAACTTGTGTATTATACTGAAATTATGTAACACCCCTAAATAATTTCATTCCAAACAATGGAATATCCATGTAATTAAGTTAAGCAGGAGGGAGTGTGACTTAAAAATGTTGTGACACGTAGGGACAACTCTGCTGCACTCACTACAAAGCAACATGAGCAGGGGCTCATGTTCTCCTGCACCTAATTCTGTGTGACTACAAAATGCCAGAAAAAGCATTCTTAGAAAACAGTGCAATAAAAACAATCCCATGAATAAATAAATCAGGCTGGATCAAACTTTGGAGTTGGCCCTGATGATTTAATGTATATCATTTGAATCATCATTTGTTTTCCATAATGAATGTTACTTTTCTATTCTTATAAGAAAATATCTACTGGAGGACATTTCAAATGAGCAATGTATTAGGATTTTTTTTTTTTTTAAGGAGCAGTAAGTATGTTCTGACTATTATTAGTTATTTTTCTATATGCACCCAAGAAGTCATTCCAGGCAGAGTGTAATAAAAACAGGGCAAAGCAAAACAGTACCAAAACTATTCCTGAACTGGACATTTTGCAGGAAACCTCTCTTCTAAAATTCCTTTAATAGAAGAACCTCGAAAACAAATAAAAACCTAACAAACAAAAGAGCCCACTCTTTGTCAGTATTTAATCTTATTTTCTGCTTCAATCCAATGAGTTTTTGGTAAATTCAGGTGTAGAAGACATTGTTATTTTGTGAGCCTGAGAACATCTAGAGAAAGCCAAGAGATCACCTCCACCCTTCACAGAGGATAAAACCTTTTTTCCTTATTCCCTGTATTAACAAAGACTTCTCACGCACTTGGAACTACCCTTGAATCTCTAGTTTGCACTTTAATTATAAGCAATCATATTAATAATAATTACTACATTGCCAGTACTAATTACTGATCTAACAGCAATTAGTTGTCAATACATGTGAATACTTCCCAGTGTTAAATATACATTAAGGGACTTGTGTGCATCATAGAGGAAGTGGCACCATCTTTAGTATTTTTTGGCTAAAGCTAAACTATGGAGCTAAAGCAAAGCTCCTGTAAATTTTCTTCAAATCTCCCCTTTTCATCAATGTAAACTTCCAATAATTCCCAAAGCAGAGCTGGCAGTCCCATTTCATAGTAAACACAGGGAGCCAAGCCAGGATACGACAGATGAACTGCCAAATAATGGCTGCTATTTGCAGGAGAATTGAACTTTGCACTAAACTTGGCATAGATTAATTGAGAAACTCTAAAGGGAAAACACACTTCTGTTTCCAAAATCCATCAAAATTATGAAGGGGGAAAGTGGCAATGGGAAAGCAATGGGAAAACACTTGTTCAGCAATGATGAATGATGTGCTCTATTAAAATTCATGTTATTTTCATGCTAAAAAGTGAATTCTCTGCTATGTTAAGACAATCCCCCTTTTTTGTAAGTACAAGTGAATGCAATATAATATAATTAAATGAGAAAGGAAACTCTGGGCAATCAATATCATAGACATTTAGATATTTGTCTTTGAAAAACCCTTGAATTGGCAAAAATCTAGCCAGTGCTCTGCAATCCTACTACTTTACAATAGACTGGAGTGTCAGAGCCTGCAGTGACATATGTGGGTGCAGGACTCCTGTAAAGATGAGCAGCAACTGGGCATCTATCTATTTGCTATTTTGAAAAAATCAAATTATTCATTATTCTCAAAGCTGAGACATGATTATACAGAGAGGAGCAGCCCCAGAATCACGGTGACCAGGAGATCTGGGCTGTACAGACCTGCACGAGGTGGAACTATTGACAGAAACCTTTAAAAAATAAATCGTGAGTTTACAGAATTGTCTGAGTCTGCTCTCAGGGATCCAGATTTGCTCCTAAGGCCGGGCAGGAATCCTGCCACACTCCAGCAGAGGGAAGCAGAAGAACACGGAGGCATCTCCCTAAAGCCACACGTTTTTCCCTCTATCTACTGCCACTGAGCTCCTCTTGCCCCCTGCAGCAGCATCACCCCGGCCCCTTCCTCCCTTCAGCACTGAATCCATCTCCTTTAGTGAACACTGATGGAAAGCATCCCCCTGTGAGAACCATTCCATCCTTTTTGTGGCTCAAAGGCGGGGGTGTGCAATAATTGAACGCTCCTGGTTAACCAGCAGCACATGTCAAACTGTGCCTCAGCACATCACAAACAGCTTCTGAGTGTTCCACCTCGGAATTCTATCTGAAAGCTCCCTTTTGATTAGTATTTTATTCCCCTTGATAGCAACACTGAACCAGCTGTAATTTTGCAGGCATTATATCACCACATTGGTTTTAAGTATAAAATATACAAACCCCACTTTGGGTGATGTTGCATCAGTGGAGGTTTTACATTCCAAGAGCATCTTATTATTACTTGTTAAATCTTTTCAGAGTAAGCAACTTGACAGTATCACTAACCACGAATTGGCCTTGTCCTGGGCTCATCCCACAGTGTGGGCAGCAGGTGAGGGGGGATTCTGCCCCTCTGAGACCCCACCTGCTTCCAGCTCTGGGGCAACAACATCAGGAGGAGGTGGAGCTGCTGGAGCAGGTCCAGAGGGGGACACAGAGATGCTCTCAGGGCTGGAGCCCCTTTGCTCTGGAGACTGGGAGAGATTGTTCTTCATCCCCAATCCAATTTACACATATATTTAGCTACTATGTTAAAAGGTGCACATGGAAAAAAAGCTTAAAATATCCAAATTACCTCACTCAGACAACAGAAAAAAACATTTCCTGAACCTCAGCAGCAGAAATTGTGGTATTGCTTGTGTTTCTAGTGAAAACAGGGGTGACAATACATTAAATATATGAAAAACAACATACAAATTGTTACAAGAGACATGAGCTCATCATTTCTCCTTACCAACAGAAAAGCCCCAGAAGACTGGCAGGTATTTTCCTCACTTTAACACACAGCCTTTAGACATCTCCTGCTGTGATAGAAACATTGAATCTTCCATCTTTCTTTGTCCCTCCTCCAAATGTCTTTAAATCATGGATTGTAAAGAACTGTGCTCCAAAAGATCAATGAAACCACTGCAGTTTGTACTGCATATATTTTACTTAAAACTGCTTTAACATCCCCAAGCAAATACCAAGTTAATAATATTTAAGAAGAACTGAGTGTGGTTTTCTCTCTACAGAGCCAAATCCCACATTCATCCCACACTGTCCTCAGGCAAATTTCTGTTTCAGTTATGAAAGTCTTCAGAATCCAGCTTTTCTAAACACCTTCCAAGCAATGCAATATCCAGGAACTCACTCACATCCATGTCTGTTTGAGACACCTTCTTCTGTTTGCTATTTATTTTCCCACTGAGATAACAAAAACATCAGTTGGTGACTTGCTTGGCATCTTTATCTGGGAAAATAGATTCAACCTTGACGAGCTGCAAGAGCCAAGGAACCAGATGCTGCTACTAGAAATAACTTCCAGAGCTTAAAATATGGCTTCTATGCTCAGAACCCAGGAGCAGAAAGTCTTTGTTTAACTGGTCACCAGCTTTGTTCTTCCCTGGCTGGACAAGGCTGACAGCAAAGAGAACCTGAGACCCTTGGGAATGATTAAGATCAAACACAAAATGTACAAATGCTTAAAGCTTGTTTGGTATTTCCCCTCTCAGAGCTGCAGTGTAGGAAAGTTTTATTGCTTTCAGAAAAGTGCAGTGAAAGATAAGACTTCTACTACCTGAAGTATCAAAAATATCCCAGAGGGGCTGAGGCTGGATGAGTTCTCTGCAGACCCCCGAGCCCATACCTGGCTCAAAGTAGGGCCAACTACAAATCACTGTTTTTTGCAGTGGTTCCTGGGGTTACTCCTCCCCAGCAAGACCCTGCAGAGCTCCAAATTTACCTGTCAAGCACCCAAAAAAGATCTACAGCTACAAAGAGCTTCTTCCTGCAGTGAAGGAGGAGAGGAATGACATGACCAGGATTTCTTACTTGGTGAGAAATTACTCACAGACTCTTTCCAGGAATCCTAGCTCCAGGCACAATTTGGAGTTTCAGTGTTTGGAGTGACTCAAAGGAATAACTTGGAGAAAGAATTCATTCATTCATTTATTCATTCATTCAATCAACTGACATTTGCAGGATGGGAAACCTTAACATTCACCTCTATGGTAGCAGTGTAAGGGAGTGGTGGGATAAGGAAATAAAGACTAAATGAAACTACAGGTAACAGAAGCTATGTACATTAGTCTTTAAGGCTGTACAACAGGGATGCAAAGGAGGAGAGAAGAGATGGGCTCTTTCCATGACAGATTCCAGAGATAAGGGAGGGAAGGAGCCCTGAGCTCATGCACACACTGCTGTGCAAACACTGCCGTGCTCCTGGCAGACCCACAGCAGCACATCTGAAAACAGCTGCAGTGCAGCAAGTTTTACTTGAAATACAGCCCATCCCTCCCTGGGTTCAAGGGTTGGAATGACATTCAGAAATGAGAACTGGTTCTGAAGTGCTGTGGAAGAAAAGTCTTTCATGATAATAAGTGATGCCCCAGCTAAAAATAACAACAAAAATCTCTTTCCCATTGCTGTTACTAAGACCACTTCTCATCTTTATTACTCTGAAGAGAGTTAAGAAAGTACACAAGCAGAAAAAAATTGCATTTAATTAAAACTAACGAATTTCAATCAACTATTTCTTCTCTACACTTGTACAGAAGAGGACAACTTGAACGCAGTTCAAAAATGATTCAAAGGCAGATTTTTTCAGCCCCCTTCTGGAATTCAGAGCAAGTTATTATTTTTAATTAAAAGAAACAGGTGGTCATTGAATCTACTGATCTTGATTGCTGCCTTTTGTTCATGTTCTTCTTGTATAGAATAGAACTGACTGAGTTGGCAAAGAGAGAAAGAAGATCTGCATGACTGTACTCCCAGAGATTTGTAATTTCCTAATTACTAGAAAGACAGATAAATTCAGAAGGGACTTGGTGTTTACTGGCTATTTTTCCTTCATTCTTTTTTAATGAAGAAACTGCAGGATAATTACAGAAAGGGCATAAACAAAAGATCCTGTTAGAAAATGATGCATGACTAGGAGAAATGGAGCAAGATTTTGTTTCAGACACAACTCAATATCATATTACCATGTCTAAATTATTTCAGTAAAGAGCCAAGGAATTCTTTATAGACAAAACCCAGGGATCTGGATTCAAAAGGAGTACTGGAACAGAGCTGTACATGCCTTTCCTAAACCCCCGAATTATTAGTTACATTACTTTGGCATTTATTATTTAATTTGTCTAAGAGACACTTTTCAACACAGAACATCTTTGAATACATATTACAATGTATAGTTTAAATTGATCAGATGAAAGAATTAATTTTAATAAATTCCTTTTGGATAGAAGAGTATTAATAAAGTACAATATGGTGAATTGTTCAATATTCCAGTAGTTTCTGTGCTTTCCAAAGGAGCTGCAATGGGGTTGTGTGCAGTGCATCATTTGATACCAACAAGTAATGATGTCTGTTGTCATTGTGTGACATCAGGTTGCAAGAGAATCATTTTACATTAATATAACAATAATTTCCCATCAGTTCTTAAATATTTTGATATATTTGTGCACAGTACCTGCTCAGCAGTCCTTAAATGAATATTTCATTATTGGCCAACTTGCTCATGCTAGAGATGATATGACATATTTTTTTCCCCCCATTATCTGCAGCTGGAACTCACAGTATCCTTCTTTCAGGCAAGATGGAATGAGACAAAGGCTGAAAACCAACCTCACCTGAAATGCCTCATTTCACTGTAAGAGCAGGGCAGAGGTATCAGGACAAGCAGTTCAACATCTGTTGTAGCTTCAACATTATTCATACAGGTGGTACAGAATTATCCAAGAACACAGGGGAAATGGGAATGGCTCCAGACACCCTTTTAGAAGCAATTACTGCCCTAAGCCCCAAGTTCACTTGTTGGCATGTTAAGGCTTCGAGAAGCATCTTTGTGACCCTAAACTTCCTGAGTGCTGACAACGGCAAAAATGCAACAAACTCAAGCTTTTATTTGTCAAGCCAAACCTGCCCTCAGCTAGTGCTGCTTAAATGAAGATCTTTACAACTACTGAGTGATAGATTTGAGCACAGAATCTTGAGTTGATTTGCCAAAAAATCCCAGAGCAAAGTGGCAGCGGCGCTGTGAGCACAGATAAGGAACACAGCCTGCTAAGCTGCTCCTGCCTCTGAGCTGATTCAATATGCAAGGCCCTGAGTAATAACTGGTTTACATTTCCCACTCCTCCTCCGTTTTCCCCTTAAAAATGGTGAAGAACCCACCAATTTATAAAGGCACACCTTGCTTGTTCTCACTAAACCTTCATGCACCTATTTACATAGCACCTTCTCTTCTTCCCACCTCCCACAGCAGCAGCTGCACACTCCAGCACACACAGGGAAAGGCATTTATATGTCTGGATATATTGCTACCAAACAGGAACATGCAATATCCATATATACAGCAACATATGGTCCAAAATCTGAAGCCAACCCCACCAACTACTGTGCAGATTTGTTTGTGGAAACTGAGTTCTGCAGGAGGGTGTTCCCTGCACAGTGAGAAGGAAATCCAAGGAGAAGTTTTTCTGCCCCAGGGAATTACACAGAATCATGCAATCTCCTATCACATACACCCTAGAGCTCTGCTTCTCTCCTTTGCCTTTACTTCAAGCTAAGAACTGGCACATACAGCTTTATTTGTGAACACACTTCACTGGAATCTTGCATTGATACCTGTTAATGACACACAAGCTATTAAACACATTTTAAAATTTTCTCGTCCATTAAAAAATGACCCTCTTGTTTATTCTGGTATAATGGCAAAACTGTGCTGAACTGAGCACAAAGACAGTGATTTCTGAAAAGTCTGAGAAATTTTTGGTTCAAAATCAGTCACAATTTCACAGCTCAGCAGCTTCTTCACAGAAGAACTTGTGGGCTGTCCTACTGCTCCTCATTTGACAAATTTTATTAGAGACAGACACGAATTTGAAACATCCGAGCAAATTGCCTTCAAAGTTACTCACTGAATAATTCATTATTGCCTGATATTTTATACATTGGTTAAGCACCAAGAAAAAGGCAGGAAGGAGGGTAAAATATGCATAATTTAAACCTACCATCTCATTTCTGTTCTTCATCTCAGCTCTGTCTTTTCAGAAGTACGACCATTAGTACCTATAAACCAGGCAGACATTTCCCAGCATGGGCAGAATTTTGGTTGTACATATAAATTATATTAATGATTGAAGGATTTTATTTGTCGCCAAATCTGCACCTCAATGTGGAAAACGCAGCTTTCAATAAATCACAGCCAGGGTCTCATCATGGTGGAGACTCAGGCAGAGAGTCCTCAAATGATCTTTGATATTGTATAACCACTGAAAAACTATTTATTTCTATGTTGCACAGATGTTTTTCCATATGTCTCAATAACCCTTCTTCAGAAAAGTAACTCAAGCACATTTGATTTTGCAGACCAAGGAATAAAGACATAAGACTTGTTAGCATTTATAGGACATTTGGTATCTTCTCTTTGGAAAAAGTCACTGGTTCTACTCCGCTGAGTAAAATATAAATAGGCAGCTAAGAGTGAATGCACAAGATGCTCTGACATTGGCTTTTGTACTCAAGCCCTGACCTTACAATGGCAGAGATCCCAGCCAAGCTGTCTGGACCATAACATTTTTCCATGTAGCAGTTGCTATTTATTAGCTGATTAAAGACTCAGAAAACAATGCTGAAACTTGAAGAAAAAATTAAAGGTGCACAATAAACCCCTGAAAGAACGACAGACTTTTAGCCCAACTGCTGATTCATCAACACTTGGCAGCTCTGTTTGTGTTTTAAACCCAAAACTCGATGCTACTATTAGGGAGCAAAGTGGTTCACTGTGCCCTCAGCTGAGAGCACACTCGGAATATAAACAGGAACTGACACAAATCTTCTGTCCCTTGGGCAGAATTTTACCCTTTTGAGGTTTTCTAATAAAAAATGTGAACACAATAAGGATGTTGTAATCACATCAGAGAAGTGCTGGGAGCTCTGGAAGAAGGATTTCCTCACGGCTGCCGTCGCTCCAGAGGCTGGATGAGTCTCAACAGCTTTACAGCATCAGGAGAAGTCCTCACAGCATTTAGCAATGAATAATAAAATCTATAAATATTTAATGTCTGGCAATTAAGTCTGCACTGTTCAAAGGGGAAAAACAAAAAGGAAACACTGAAAGTCTTCACCAAACCATTTAGTGACACTGCAACATCCTCCTCCAGCTATTTCGAGTGTGCCCAGCCTTGAGAACAATCCATGCAGAGAAGCTTCAGTAATAAGGAATCTTCTCCTTCTTTACTGAGAGTGTTTTTCTCAAGGCTGTTGATGGCAGAAGAGGTTCCCAGATCACACTGAAGGCTTTGGAAGGAAGCCTGCACAGAAATGTTTTGCTGGCAGAATGCTTCCAACAAAGGAAGACGAGTTTAGATTCCTAGTTTTTATTTCTCAGAAATTACTTGTGGGTAAGAACATCCCTCAGGGGAGACACTGCACTGTGCACCTACACTAGGGCACCGTGATCCTCTATAAATACTTGCAATAGGGAATATAAACCAGGTAACCAAGGCCAGACTTTCCAGCAGCTCTTGTCTATGACACTGACTGTAACAGTTCTTGAATTTACAGGTCGAGTAAGACCCTTCAGTACACATTCCTCTTTCCTCCTCCTCTCTGGCATGAGAGCTCCCAGCCAGTGGAAATTAATGGTGTTCTAAATGCTGCTGTGCATGCCATCCATCACTGTTAAGTTCACTCTCTTGAGTGCTACCAGCTCTCAGTGCATATAGAAATGCATATCCAAGAGTGACAGACAAAAAAGAATGACAAATAATAATAATAAAAAAGCTTTAATAAATAGAGTAAATAAATAAATAAATGACTTTAAAAAAATTCTTATAACAAAGGAGAAAAGTTGTGCCATTTTGGCTCTATCCTGATTTTACAAGCCTCAGTCACCAAACACGTACTGGGAGTCCCTTCAATGACAACTGTCATTACAACTGTAATTAATTTGCCAACACGAGGCAAATGAGGCTGGACACTTGTCTGCTCATTGCATCATGCACCACTTAGATTCAGCCTTTAGCTGGGAGCTCTGCAGGCTCATCTCACCACAGAGGGAATAAAATTTAGAGAACTCATGTTGTATTCATAAAAGGTATTGCAGAGCAGTGTTTATCAGGATTACAGAGCAGGCATCTAAGAAACCCTCTTGCATGCATGGCAGCAGAACAAAGGGCATTTTTCCTCATCTGCAAGTAATGTAATTTTTTAAAAGAAGCAGCAAAGTAACTGCTTTTCCTCTATAATCCCAATATACAGATTAACAGAGGCTTTTTCTAGCACTCCCAGCTAAGCCTTTGTAAGGCTGCATCCAAAACAATTATTAAAATTAATCCCAGGTACAGATGGAATTGCATAATATTAACCCTCCTAGAAGAAAAATGTAATATGATAAACATGTAGAAGACTGACATGAAGAGCAAAGAAAGGAAAGGAAAATCTCTTTGAGAACCAGTTTTGCTAGAACTGGTCAAGTGATGGGTCAGTGGGATCACATGAACCTGCTGGCAGTCAGATGTGCATCTTTCCTTCTGTAGTGGCCACATTGGAACAATTTGGACATCCATAAACTATCAAGAAGAAGGATATAAACTCAAGGTGTTTTTAGTTGACAGTAAATCTAAATATAAAAACCTGGGGAAAAAACCCTTCCATAATTGACTACTCCAAGTGCACATGGGAAAACTTCAATGCAAAGCACATCTTTATGAACTGGCAGCCAGAAATTACATTATGTCTTCAAGAGTCCTTAAGAAAAGTCACTTCACCATAGAAAATGTCTCCTCACATGAAATGAAGCAAACCCAAGGAAACAGTCACATGTGGCCTCTAGATGAACTTTCACATTTTAAAGCAAACAAATGGTCCTAGTTAATATTTCTGCAATGTACATAATCTGAGTTATTAGATGGCAGCATAATGCAATTAGCATGATATTGCTTAACACTAACATAAATCCTTCTGTTACAGTTGATATAGAGAATTTCATACTCAGGAAAAAAGATATTTCATAAATTGTTCCTCATTAGGCTTTTGGGTTTTGATAAAAATAAATTAATTGATGAATTTCAAATTTACACTAAATTCCTTATCTGTTCAAAAAATAAAGATGCACTGCAGCAAGTAGGCAGAGTATTTTTCTGCATATTATTCCATGGTTTGCATGCTTTGCACAACAGAGCTACAATTATGGTGCAAAATGTCCTGTAGTCCTTTTGATCCAAGATATCATTAAGTATTTCTTGATAAGAGAGGTAAATGTGTGAACTCCAGGATGTGGTGAGGACAGAACACACAAAGATGTGGGACTGAGCCTCCTGTGACTGGTACAAAACCCAACCAAGTTCTTGGCACGTTCATCAAACCCACGGAGGGGTTGTACAAATAAAATGTTTAAAAAATTACAAAAATAATTTTATTTTTTTTCCTGATATAATCAACTTCTTAACCTCTTTCCTATATCCTGGACATTCCTGTTCACTCAGGATCATCCCTGAGTTCTAATGCCACTTAGATTTCAGTTGGAACTCTCTACCTTGCCCTTTATGAGATTTATGAGCAGCTCTAATGCCTCGAAACAGTCACAGGGACAATGACAAAGCACTTGTCTGCTCGAGCAGACTCAGCCTTTGCAGCTCCTGCTGTAATCTGAGGTATTTTTGAAGCCAAAACCGGTCCCTGACTTTGCACCTTCCACCCTTCAGGTTAATTCCAGACAAATAAAAAATGTGGCACATCACCTCTAGAAGGGCAAATGTCAGTGGAGCCATCAGACACAAACCAGTGCTTTATGTACCCAGAGCTCCTGCCCCACGAGTGGTATTTATTCTGGCTGCACTGCAGTGCTGGAGCTGCTGAGAAAGAACTGCTCAAACACTTTCCACAAGTCAGTTGTTGGGAAAGGAAAGGCCACACTTTGGAGCTCTGGTTCAAAAAGTCCAGACTACAAGAAACCTCAGAGCTGATCGTGACTGACAGAATCTGGCACCGAAATCTATAGAAATACATAATTTAAGAAGAAATGGATTGAAACCCAAAATAATTACAACAACAGTGTAGTTTCATAATAAACATCAGATAGAAAAGTCAAACTTGCAGTAAAACATAATAGAGTTACAGTATAGAAAAGGTAATAATAATGTATTAAATATTCAGAAAATCATATTAGCTTCTCTAAACTTGTTTTTAGAAGTGGATAAAATGTGCCTCTATAGACCACTGTTACTTCTAGTCCCAAATTCACCCAATTGCTTTAAATTCATTCACTGCCTTCTACTCTTGCCCACAGTTTGTGCCATTACCCATTTGCCTGGCTCGTCAATCACAGGATCAGAGATTGGCACCTCTCTACTTACATTCATCACTTCTCCATTTGCCTTCAGCACTCAGCATCATTAATTTATCAAGTCTCACTCCATTCAACTCCCACAGCTACTTTAAGTGTGACAGAGCATGGTCTTGTTCTATTATTTTTCTTTTTTACATATTTCATTTCAGGCAAAATAATAAGGCTACTCTGCAACAGGAATACAACATTAAGAGAAAAACTCTTATAAAAGTTCAAGTACATGGAGTATAAACACAGCTCTTTGCTGCATTTAGACATCTTTATTATTTCTTACTATTTCAGGTGGCAGCACTTGAAAAAAGCACAGCATTTTCCTTATACAAGCAGGAATATTCCCATCCCTGTATTATAGGATCTATTTCTAAAGCTCTATTAAAGCATTTAGACATGTTTTCTTACCAGATTAATAATATATTTTTGTCAAAAAATTTCTTTTGAAATAGAGTAAATTTTGAGCCTGTCAACCAGCAGAATAACTGGTCCTACAGGAAGCAGCACAGGTCAGCCCAGCACAACCCAGTTATCTCATCAGTCAGTGCCAGACACGGTGGAAGGCTTTCCCAAGGAGTCATCTGGGCACTCTCAAAGGTCACAGCAAACCTCTCCTTGGACATGCCACCTCACATTCCCAGGGCAGAGGTTGTACTGGCAAGGCCAGGAGGATTTTGGAAGATTTTACAACTAACCACTGTTCTAGAAGCACATTTTATATTATGGAACTGTTCTCTATCAGCCAACTAGTACCTACGCATGGCTAAGAGAGAAAGAATTAACCAGGTTTGATCAGATATGACATTTATCTGTGCAACTACAACCACTGAGCCACTTATTTCACAGACTAAATACAGACATCATGAGTCAGATTTTTTCTTATCTTCTTTCCTCATTATTTTTTGTATAACTCCATATTATGTGTAAGAAAGAAAAAAACCACCTGAAGTCTCACTCAAACAATCCCTGCAAAATAAACAATTCTCAAGTGCTCCATAAGTAAAATTCATGCACTTTTCATGATGGAGAAATATTAACTGGGAGTCCCACAGCTGTGCACTTGTTTTTTCATGTTATATATGACATGGTTTCATTACTGCACTCCATCTCCAGCCAGTGTTTCAGCTGCATCACATTGTCTGTGCTCCTGATTTGTGGATGGTGACAGAGGCTAATAAAGTACAGATTTAAAATTGCACAAGTGACTTTATCCAATCATCTACCTCATCATTTTTCCTTTAACTACCAACTAGTCTGTCAATATATGCACCACTTATGTATGACTTCTGCTCCAGATGTAGTTCAACCTTCTTATTGACCTGAACATTTATACCTTTTTAGTCTGGCAGTGAGCAGCAGGTTTCAGCCCCAACACTCCCTATCACTGTCACTATCAGATGTGTTTTAGTGTCTCCTAAACATGTGGGACCTTTTCTTAGCAGGATCCTATATAACATATTTGAGGGCTTAAATTGGGAAGAGTTTAAAAAACCAGGGTTTTTCCCCCCTCCAAAATATTACACATCATTAATTTAACACAATAAAATAACAGCTTATTTTCAGCTTGCCACAGGAATGTACTATGCAACTAAACTCAACACAACAGAATAACATTCTCATATCTGTCTAATCAGAGACATTGTGAAACAGGTTGAAACTTCTTTAAATCAAAGCTTTCTCTGTTAAATAAAGAAATGTTGAATACATGGACTGAAATAATACGAGTGTTGAATGTTTCCTACTAAGCTTCCATGTTTAAAAACCTCATGTCCAGAGAATAATGTATACAATTATAAGTGTCTTAACATAAACTGCAGGTTAAAAAACGAATAATGAAAAAAGATGTGGGTGAAAAACACTACAGGAAAGTATTAATTAGTCTGGTGCTAATGAAAAAGAGACATAAATCCTTATCCTAAAGCTTTCTATAATGCTCCTTGATAAACCATGTCTTTGTGTTCATATATTACTGGTTCAGTTATCACAGCATCTTGAAATAGAGAGTTTAGGATAAGCAGCCAGTCCAATAAAATGGTCAATTTATTTTGGTAACTGCAGGTTCAGATGGGAATGTTGATTAGAAAGGTAATTCCTCAGTTCAGAGAGGGACATCACCTGTATGGGGCCACTGAATGTGAGAAGATTGTTGGGGAAAAGTATGACAAAGGAACAAAGAATGGAACTAAGAGGAAAATTAAGCAGAAAATTGGAAATGTCACACCAAGTGATACGGGAAGAGCAGGTTCCTAAGCTCCTGACACCCTGCTAGAGGGTAGAGACAACACATCCAGGGGATGTCCTGGGCTTGGATCAGCTCCCACGTGCAAAGACCATCATTAAATGAGGCAATTACCATTTTTAATGCCCATCAAACCAACAGCAAGTCTAACACATACTCAACAAATGTTCCATGGAACATCTCCTATGCTCCCACGGGAGAGCTTCCAGTCCCACCTGTCCTTTCCAACCCAAAGCATTCTATGACATATCTGAGGATGCTGGATCAGATTGGAGCAATGATTATCTCATGCACGTGGAATAAATTAAAAAATCCACCACCAAATGCCTGATCTCTAAAAACTAAGCTTTAGCCAGTGAAAGAAGAAACTTTTCTGTCAATAAATGGGTGCCACAGGAATATGGAATCAGTGTGCTGACAATGAGATCCTCCCATTGTTGGATCCTCATGATTCCTGAAGGAGACATCTGCTTCCAGATCCCTGGGGTTTTGAATTATTTTTAAACTCAGAACAAAGAACACTTAGTACCACATACTTCCAGTTTCACAGCTGGGTTATTTTAAGGAGGTGAAAAACTCATTGGAATATGACTTTTTTATTTTGAAATATTTTAGCTTGAAGTTATTAATCTGTCCCTTGAGAATTCAGAACATCTTAGAACACTTGTTTTAAATATTCAATATCTTTCACAGATACAATCTTCTCACGTGGCCTTAAAATGAATGCCTGAAATAGTGTAATATCCCAAATGGAGCCCTTCTTAAGTAAGGGATTGGGTTTCTTCTGGATTAGAAAACTCATTCTCCCAATCTCCAAATGGAAAATGTTATCCCCATAAACATTTCCTGAGGATGAGAAGCAAAGACCTTTTATTTTCAGAGTGCTATGTGAGGGCAAAGAGAACCACAGAGAGCTCTGCAACTCAGGGGGTGTGGGATGGATTTGAGGTGGGGAGAGTGGGAATTCACTGTGTGACCCAGGCAGGACTCACTTGAGTGCACGTTCAGCAAAACCTGGGTAAATATTAAAAGCCTATTTTGCTTTTGCTAATGTCTCATTGCTGACTTGATGATTGTTTCTAAGTTCTTAATGAACTCAAACTCAATTTACTCACAGTAACATCAAGCTTTAGTAAATTTTCATCTTTCCTCTTTATTGAAGGATGATGGATTTTGTAGCTAAATCTCAAACTTCAAATTGCTTAACAGATGCTCCATCAGCCTTCACTGAATCACCCAAATAGCCCAAACAGACAAAAATAACTGGTTGTCTTCTCTGTTATTCTGTTCACAAACAGAAAGAATTTTTCTTTTCTACAGAAATAATTCAATTTCTTTTAAAAGGTCATTAAAATAAGTTTTAAAGAAAATTGTAGAATACTATTGTATAGTCTCAGGATCTCAGGATAGAATCACAGAGGATATTCTGGATGCAGCAAGTTTATACAAGGTCAGGGCTGTGAACATCCCAAAGGAAAACCCAACACAGAAAAGCAGAACAGGTCACAAAGTGCTTTAATCTCAGCCATGCTGGTAAAGAGATGTTTGCTTACAGCTGACAGAGCTTTAAATCTCAAAAACAGCTATTGACAACAAATTAATCTAAAGACTAGAAATTTTTACTGCCTTTTCCACTTTTAACTCACTCTCCTGCATGAACTATGAATATTATTATGGGAATCTCAGGAAATTCATTCCTGATGACAAGAGCTGTAGCACGTTCCTGTGTTTTCCACTTCTTCCTCTTCCAAGGAGAGCTGCAAAGGAACTCTGAATGCCACTAAAAAATCTAAAAGATTTGCCAGAGAAACTGATTTTATCATCTGAAGGAAAGGTGGTCAATGGCTCAGAACTTCTGCCAGCCAATTAATGAAGATACTTTGGCAGCATCTCCTGCAGAGATTACTTCCAGCAAGAAGTGAAACACCATCTGCATGTACAGAGAAGATAAAAATAGTGGGTTTGTGTTAAAGATGAGTCCCTGATCAATTGTTCAGTATGAGAGTCAGGGCTCAAGAGGGTAACAAAGGGTTAAAAACTTCGTTAACTAAAGATAGCAAACAAACACTGAAGTGAACTCAAGGAAAAAATCGATGTCCAGTCAAGTGAAATCCCTTCAATCGTAGTAGAAGAATCAAAAATCACAGTTCATCTTAAACAGAGAAGAAAAGAACTATTACATCTCACTTTCAATGTGTGAAGGCAGGTCATAATTTAAAAACCTATCAGCAGTCCCCACACTTTACTGGTTTTATCCTTTGCTATTTAGGCAAGTAGAGAAGTCATCCCTTAAATAGGGATAAAACTCAAGACACCACCACAGATGTAGTGGAATATTAAATACTCAATTATAATTAGAAAAGTTACCTAGGAAATATTTAAATCCTTACAGATTTTTTCTATCTCATTTTAAGCATTAAGTATGAAGCTTTTGTCAAGTCATGACACAACGTTGGCCAAGTCAAATATTCCAGCTGTAGTAAGAGCACCCTTATTATTGTTTGTGGACAACTTGTCCTTTCACATCTGGCACAAGAGACCCTCACCTGCCCAAAGAGCTCTGAAGACAAACTCCTGAGCACCAGAAAAACAGCAGCAGCAGAGATGGTGATGGTGTCATCGTGTTTCAATAGGAAAAACCCCAGAAAGTGACACCCAAGGAGGGAAAAGGGCTGGGGCAGGACCTCTGTGGGAGACCCTTGGAAAGGGGGGAAGGGGAAGCACAACTGTGGGACAAGAACAGCAACAATAGTTAGGAAAAAACCAAACTAGAAGTGGAAAACCATGGCTGTATTGTTTCCACCTGATGGACCTTCACAGGGGTTTGACCATTTTCTTTTGGTTTAAGTTGTTATTTTAGGTGGGAAGTTACACATTTTTATTTCATTTTAATGCAGATTGGCATTTTTTTTCTTAACTATTTTCAAGCAGACAGCAAATATTGTCTCAGGAGGTAACGAGCTCCATCTTAAAGGGACTGTACAGAGTAATAACACACTTTGAAGAGTCCCAAGGAGGTCAATCTGTCCACTTTAATTAAACTAGGCACAGAGGGTATATGATTTAGTTTAATAAGGCTGTAGGTAAAGAACATCTAAACATCAGGCATGCCAGACATGGATATATCATTAAATAGAAGCATATACCTGAAAATACGCAAGGCCAAAACCTTTGCTGCATTACTGAGAAATTGGGGCAATATCCCCTTCTGTCAAAGGATCAAAAGATAAATTAATAAGGAAAGAATGAATAAGGAAAAACTTCACAATGATGAGTAAACTGAGAAAATTGAAAAATACATTCTGAGCAAAATTTATTTATTCCAAAAGTAATGCTGGTTCTTTCATTACAGAGACATAATACAATAAGGCACAGTAATCTATCAGAAACTATAGTTACAATTAAATAGATTATTCTACCCATCCATTAGGGAGATCTAATTATGGAATATCATTAGCAAGGACATAATTCATTTTTTCCCTTTGTTTTTTTTAATTACTACCTGTTCATTTTCTCCCTTTTATTGACAGGCTTCACTTTTAAGTTATTATCTTTTAAGTCAGAACAGCATTAACAGATTTTTAAAAACTGACTACACTCAGATGATTTTGCACAAGGTTGGGAGAAATTCAGCTGCAGCAGTTTCTCCTAATTTACTTTTTGATATTATTGTTGTTATTATTCCAGCAAGTTTTGGAAACCAACAGTTTCCTGCCACTGGCCTTATTTACGCTTCCATCTCTTAACAGCAATAAATAAGAGACATATAAAAGCTGCAAATCTTCTAAAGAAAGACAGGGTGACTGTGTAACTCTGTATTTCAGGCAAAATTGATGCTGATTATGGGCATATTTACTTCACCAAACTGCAGCAGAAATCACAGTGATTACACAAAGTTCTGCCAGAGACATTTCTCCTTACCATGGCTATTTGAGATTCCTAAATCACCAGGACTGCAGGAGGACACCTTAAACCTGCAGCATCATCCATTTCCTACTAAATGAACTATAAATTTTTTATCTGATTTTATAGGCACCATTCACCATCATTTTGTGCCATCACCACCAAAGCCAAAGCTGTTTCTGCCTGGGAGATTGCAGGAGGTGCACTGAACACTTCTCTATAATCAACATTTTCCTGAGTGCCCTGAGCAGAAGAGATAAACATGGTATATTTTGCATCTTTCTAGTTTTTATTGTCTTTGTAAATGTTAGATACTCTTCATTTTTGTGTTAAAGAAACAGTTGAAATACCAAGTTTTAAATCAAGCACAGTTCATTAAGCACTGAAGACTCCCACTGACTTAAATGCAAATTTTGTAGTAATGTTAGAAATGCCTGGAAAACCACTGTTTCTGAGACCTTTTCCTGAATTCCTCTTTACTAGATTTCCAGAGGAGGACTTTGCATTCAGTGCATTTTACAAAACCTGTTCAGTTCAGAGCAGCTCACATATATATTGAGCTTTCCCTTGACAAATAAGTGATTTCTTAAAACTGGAATGCTGAGCCACATAAATTGCAGCACTGAGGGGTTTTTTCCCCACCCAGATATTGATGTAACTGCGATGCTTTTTAAACATGTATGTACCATAAAGCACTTTTAGACATACGTTGATATTTATCCACAAATAGACATTCAACTGCCTAAGAAAAAGCCAGTGCAAACAGCACAGATTTATATTTTAAACAGCATAGAACGCCCTCACACACTCGCACATTAGGTGTTTATGATTTATTAACCCAATTTTCAAAAGCACTGAGTGCCTCCTTGCAGCTCTTGTTGAATCTGCTGGGGAACACAAACACTACTGGCCATGGAAAATGAACTCTGTGTGTACATGTCTGTGTGTGTGGATGAGGAATTCCTTCTCCCCTTTAGAGTGGGGCAAATTTTACCAAGAGGCCTTCATTTAAAAAAAAATAAATCTCATGTTACAAATCTCTTCATGTGTGACATTCTCAGAAGAGAAGAAACATCTGCTACTTATGAAGGAGGAACTTGATTTTTTTAGATGTGATCCTTTTGAACCCCAACTTGAGGAAACATTTAATTTTTGGAAGGCTGTATTGATTAAGATGGATTGGTCTTTCACTGCAGTGACTAATAGCCCAAATTCTTGGAGTGTATCCCAACAGTATTGGCAAAACAAGCAGAAATGAACCTGAGCAAATGGACTTCTGTGACAGGAGCAGAGAGAGTGAAAACTAAAAGGCAGTGCAATGACAGCAACAGCAGAGAAAATCAAACGGCACTTTTTCCTCATTTATTTTAGAACTACTTGAAAATAAACTTTTATTAGAGTAGCCATTTCTGGACTATTATGTCACTAAAGTGACTTGATTTAGATGTAGAACCTCCTTGAGAGGGTGCCTGGAGTAGTTCAGGTCAATGTTCTGGTGCCACAACAGTCTCCTCATTTGACCCCAGGGCTTTATTGTTGCCAAATACAAAGCACTAGGAAACACTTTGATTTGATTTGAGCTTGTAAGATCAGTAAACAGCTGTACCTTCTCACAGAAGAGCAAAGGATTAGACTGGAATGGGAAAACAGAACATTTTCTACCCCTCTCATTCTATAATATGCTTCCAGCAAATTAAAAAAAAAAAAAAGAAAAAAAAAAAGAAAGGATGTGTGTTTCTATTTCTCTTCATTTTACCTCTGTGTGGCAGTTTCTAAATTAAGCATGTTAAATATAAACCCATTTGTGTTTGACCAAAGTCTTTCATATTATCTGTGGCTATGTAGGAATATGGAACAAAGTCTGTTGATTGCAGAGTTATTTTATTTTCATGAATGGTCCAATCATGCTCTTGGCACATGAAGAGACAAGGAGCAGATGTTAAACAAGACTCAGAGGGATTATACATTTCTCCTAAAAGTTACAGGACTGCTTTCATTTCTACTGGTTTTTTTTACTGTCCTTCTATATTTTTTTGCTTGTCTAAAAGTATTTTCCTTCCTCTTGCACCTTTCAGGGGCCAGAGCCATTTGGGAGCTCCTGGCAGATCAGCAGAGGATGCCAACAGTCCACACCAGAGGACTTTAACTCCTGTTCTACTTGACAGTATTAAAGCAGTACTGACTTCACTAAATCTCAAAATTGAGAACTAAATTTCACTTGGTAGAACAAGATCAACATGACAAAACAAATACAGGAACTTTGAGAACAAGCACAAAAAGTCCCTGGTTCTTAAAATTCTTATTTGTCTTTATTAAGTAAAAAGCTTTTTAATATAGTGGGGGGAAAAGGAATGTCATTAATGTGCATTGAGGAATGGAATTTTAGGCTTCAGATTTAACAATATATCTCATTTACTTGTAACTGGGTCAATCTGTAGGTATTGATTCAGACCTTGAACCATAAAAGTGGATTTTGACTAAGGAAGGATTTCATAAAGCTATTTATGAGAAGAGATACCCAGGTCTTCTTCCTGTTGCATACTAGGAGCGTATGGCTCAAATTATCCTTATTAAATGCAAGTAATTTTTGCAGGAAGGAAACAATAATTTGGGATAATCCCAGATTTCAAATGATTCTATAAAAACAATACTCTAGAAAACTATTCTAGAAAAAAAATTGTAGCAAAGAAGTTAAAAATCTTTGTAATCATTACATGTATTTTTGTATGGCCTGTATAATGTAAGTTTTATATATATTCTTATGTTCTCCCTCAATCTCACTGCTGCAGTCAGGTTGCTTTTCGTGCTATTTTTGGACAAGGTATATCAGAATTTTTATAAATCTCCGCTTATACAAACATACTACTAACCATTCACTGATGCTTAGTCAAGTCCTTATTCCATCAATCATAATTTGCTCTTCATTTCAAGAAACCAGACCATGCAACTGCACCTGCAGGGATTTTCCAGGCCACCTTTCCTACTGGAATGACCACAGTCAAATATTTGTAATTGCACATTGGAATTACACACCAAACCCAAAATTTAATGATAATAAAACAATTAGGTAGATAGGAGAAAAGACTATTTTCAGACAAAAAATGGATCATTTCTCATCTTACTGTAACTTTTATAAAAAAGAATGAAGACCCTGAGATTCAGGAAATGCTTTTATGAGAGAAGTAGCATAGAAAGCATTTTAAAAAATATCTAGTAAGTTTAGATTTGAGATTTTCCTTTTGATAAACTCTTTTCACTTAATGTCCACAAAGTTAATAATTTGCTATTATTCTACTAATCCTTCAGTGCCAATAGGGTCTAACCTAAATAACCAGGTTTCAAAAAAACCTCCAAGACTGGGGCTTTTTCTTTTTCTTTCTAAAAAAAGAAACCAAAGTAGCCAAAGCTACACAGACACTCCTTATAACTATTTTTGCAGAGGCTTTTATCTCCTTTCTGGCCCGTTTTCTGCTGGTCTGATGCTCCTGTTGCCATAGGAACAGACCTGAAGGTCTTTGTTACAGATGACAATGGTTTCCCCAACACAGAGACATTTCTTTCCTGCCTCAGTTCAGCAGGTACCTTTCTCGTAGGGACAAAGGGAAAGGGAATAAATCAATCCCTGACTCTCCTATTAAGTTCTCATTACCAGAATTCATGATATGATTTTAGTTTATGAGCTCAGCCAATGATCACTGTTAAGGGCTGAGTTTCATTAATTCCACTGGCCCTGCCACAGTTCGTGTGGGAACAGCAAAAATGAAATTATGAAGGGAATCATGACTGTCATAGAGTTACTTCAACACAAGCATCAGGATTCTGTTTTCAGCACAGGTAATACACCCTTGGTTTAAAATCTGTTTGTATAAAGTTTTGTTAGGTTGTTACAAAAATCAGGCCAATTATAAAATGAGAGAATATTTTGTGCCTGTGATAACATCACAAATGTTTCCTGAGACCACTGGCTATTTCAACAAATCCTGTCTTTTCCAAAGGCTGAAGAAAAACCTCTGAACTATTTGGATCTCCTCAGAGTATCACCTCGATAATGGACAGTGAAACCTAACAAACAGAAGAATGAAATTAAACTGTTCTTGCTTATGCAAAGTTTCACAGATGCTTTACCAGGACCAGATAAATGGAGCTCAAATGGCAAATAATGGCAGCTTGCTCTCTTCCCGGGATGTGTCTCCACCTCCCCTCCTTGCTTTTCCTCTCTCTTTCATCACTCCGTTCCAGGGTCAAAGCACCTGGATAAAAGAAACTTGCTCTCTCCTCTAAGTACAAGTTGTTCTTTTCTCCCACCCCTGAGGTGTTCACTGGAACTGTGTGATTTATATCAAAAAACTGAGGCTACACCACTTTAACTCAGCAAAGATCAGCAAACTTCTCCCAGCACCCCAAGGACAGAGCCCCCAGGAACTCAGAGGTAGGTACATCTCTGGTGACACATTACAATTATTTGTGGCATATGGGATCTTCAGAGCTTTTCAAAATCAGCCCACTCATTTTATTCCAAATTAAGATGCCAACTAATTTTGGTGTGAGAACTGCCACCTCAACAAACAGACAGCGCTAAAAACAACCAGCGTTCTGCAAGGTTCTCTCAGTGGTCTGTGACTGTCTATGGCTCTTCTAGCTAATAAGTTCAGTGTGCCATAATCACTTTTTAATTTTATAAACCACATGGTTTGTGGGGGTGGAACCTGATAGAAATGTCCGTGGTGCATTTTACACATGACACCTCATGTAACAAAATAGATAATTAGTAATTCTTAAGCATCCTTGCCTCCAAAACCCCAATATCACGTTAGCACATTTACATACAGATTAAAGATCGACACAACAGACTTCTGCCAAGGGTAAATATAAGATGACAAGGAAATAATTAAATTCGACTTAAATTGCACTACTCAGTATACTCTTAACAGTTGGAAAATAAGGGCTGTTGGAAAAATGCCAACTTCAATTTGGGGAATTTGAGTTTTGGTGGTGAAATGAGCACCCAGCAGTCACTGCAGCCAATGTAGTTACTGCCACTAAAACTGGAACCCTATCGACAAGATTTCTTTCTACTACTGGGAATAACTTAGCTGAGAGTTCTCCTTTTATAGTGCCACTGCCTAATTGCTCTGCAGTGCTAACTTATGAAAATCATGGATATTTTTAGATTCATCATTTATATACATTTCCTAACTCTCAGCAGAACTCTGTTCAATGATTAACTCTTACCAGTATCACCCATGTTATACTGCAGATTGTACAGCAAATGCCTAGAAAAGAAAAATATCAAGTCTAACTTTTATGATACAGCTATTCAGCATTTGCACTGCTCTGGACTGGGAAAGTAAAAAAAAAAAAACAACCAAATATTCTTTATAAATAAAAAGCCTTCAAAAGCTATGAACTTTCAAAGCTCAGAGACTATAACAGAAAACTAATTAAACTCCATGCCCAGAGTGTGAGGTACCAACTTCACGAACTGAAGGGCTGCAGTGGAAGATGTGAACAAATGTGCCTTTGGAGTCCCACACACTGTGTAGGCAGCCACCCACCACGTATTTCCTACCCGCAGGGTGTGTAAGGAGAGGATTCACAGAGCTCCTTTCAATACTGCGCTGAAAATTTTTCCATGCATCTTGTGCAGATGGACAGAGAGTCAATTTGGAGATTGTGTTACAGGGCAAATGGGAAAGGGTGGGAATTACAAGTAGTTATAAAAGTTCATGAACCTGTGCCTTTGTAATTTAATTCTGCTTTTACTGAGGATCATTCACTCTCGCTAAAAGCCATTTCAGTTGCAATAAAAGGAGCTTCTGCTTTAATTTAGGAATAGAAGGTACGAATGTTTCCTCAGGAGGTGATAAATGCAAACACATTCCAGTACAAGAACTGCTTTCAGGTAACCTGTGAAGAAGGCACTTAGGAGAGCTCTGTGCAGCCAGGGCAGAGCAGTTCAGACCATCCCTGGGGGAGCAGTGAATACACTGAGCACGGGCTCTGAGCGGTGCCAAAGCACCCAGGGCAGGTGAGGAGAACATTCCTGAACTCTGGCAGTGCCTGGCAACTCGAGAGGAACAGAAGGTGGAGAGGGTGACACAGGGCTGGAGTTTGTTTACTGAGATGCTGCTGCATTTCATTTCCTTGGAAAAATACTGCAAAGCTTTCTGATTAAAATCCCTTTTTAACTAGTTCTCCTGTGAGTCTTAATACGGTGCTTCCAGTTCCTGTCTTTTCATGAGTTTGGTTTGGCTTGTTTGTTGTTTTATTTGTTTTGTTGGGGGTTTTTTATTCCCCAGACCATTAACTCTCTTTTTTCACTCTGAAATCAGCCTCCTACATGTAATCATGATCTGGAAGCAGGATTAAAGGCCAGTGGAGGAAAAAAATAAATTAAAAAAAAAAAAGAAAATGAAAGAAAAACATTTTAGCATTACCTGGAACTGAACTGAAAAAGAAATCTGGTCAAGACAACTAAACCCTCTGGGTCAGCCCAATATCCAGCACACTGATGAAAATACCCAACCCCTGCAGCATCCCACAGACACTCACAGTTCAAATTAAGACTGAGCTTTCAAATGTGCTTAAGATAATAAAGCTCCCAAATAATTTCAGTATCAAGAGGCTTATGGACTTGTAAATCTTTTCCATTTGTGTCACCTCTGACATCCATGAGGTCAGTTACCCTGAAAATGGGATGAGAGGGCTTTGCTGGTTCAGTTTGCGTAAGCACACATCTGGATCTTCCCAATTCATTCTCTTCCAGGTCCTTAAATACTGAGAACTCGCTGAGTACAGTCAGATTTCAGATCCTTTCACTGTACAGTCATTTACTCTCATTTAGATTATTTTCACTTTTTAATTTCTATTTATTTTGCTTATATATCTATTTTGGATTCTCTATTATTATAATCTGAAAGGCAAATAGTGCTGATTCAGAGGTCATGAGTTCTTGTGCACTCAAACTTGTACTGAAAAATACAGAAAAACACTATTTTAAATTACTGGTGAGTTGTCTTTTTTTTTTTTTATTACATGTAACATGGATTTAGGAACATTTTAATACTCCACAGGCAGTTCAAAGACATTTTCTGGTCACTGCATTCCATTAAACAAATGGAACAAATATTTAACTTAAATTTTCAAGAAACTTGACCAATTATCCCTTAATACTTAACACAACGAAGCTCTTCACAGCAGCAGTCAGTTTTTGAGGTTGATCTTGTATTTTTACACTAATTTACTCAAGTTCTGAAATATTTCATCAATGACTTAAAACAGATTTATGAGCTCCAAACACCTTCCAAAAGCAAGCACCTGAACTGGAGATGATTCTTCCTGTGATCAGCAGCAAGAGCTGTTAAATTGTGCTCAACAGCATCACCACAAAGAGTTGGCCATAAAGAGGAGACCAATAATTTCTATTCAGACTCCAGAGAGCCATTAGATAGCAGGAAAAGGATTTCCTGAACTGCTCTTTCTCTAAGACACCAGAGCTCCCACTCTGCCAAGTACTAAGGAAATGTAAAATTTTTTGGTTGTGCGAATTCTTAATTCACTGAAACAGGATATTGTTCCCCAGACACCACCCTGTCAATACTGGTCAAGGATGATCACTTTATCCACAAGTGTTTTCCTTTTGGCACAAACACAGACCTTTTATCTTCACATTTCAGTGAGTCTGAGGAAAGCAGAAAGAGGCTCATTTTAAGCTTTCCTTTTTTACACCCACCTTGATTAAAGCATGCAATTTTCAGGTAATAAAAGTAATTTATTCCCTCTTTTGCAACAATGGAATTCTGTAGCAAATAAAAATGTTACACAAGGGGAAAATATTTGTACACCACTATTTCTGGCATGATACAGAGCACAGGGCTTTTATACAGCTGAGGAGTCAATTTATGAAATGCTTGGCATTTAAGAAAGGCTGGGAAGGAAGACAAGGTCTGTGGATAGCAGAGTCTGAAATCCGTCATTTCCTAAATGACTATATTTAAATGTTCAGAAATGTAAAAATAATTTTTGTTGCAAAACTGGTGGGTGCAGTTCAGATTTTCTGAAGTCAGACTCGAAATGTAACTTTAAAAGTTAAAGGGGCTATAGAGAGAATATTTACAAGAACTTGTAGTGCCAGGACAAGGGAAATGGCTTCAAACTGAAAGAGAGGAGGTTTAGGTGGGATATTAGGAAAAAATACTGTGAAGGTGGGGAGGCCCTGGCACAGGGTGCCCAGAGAAGCTGTGCTGCCCCATCCCTGGAGGTGTCCAAGGCCAGGTTGGAGCCACCTGGGACAGTGGGAGGTGTCCCTGCCCATGGCAGGGGGTGGAACTGGGTGTTCTTCAAGTCCCTTCCAACCCAAACCATCCTGTGATTCTATTACTATTAAATAAAACAAATTTAACTGGCAGTTATTCTGATGCACATTATAACAATATCCTAATGCACAATAAATATTACTATATAATTATTACTTAGAAAAATTAATTTTATTAATTACAATATTACTCTTACAATTAATGAAAAAGATTACATCAGGAGAAGCCACTGGAGAATCTGAGTACACAAATTACTTGTGCACCTGCATGAAGTAATTTAGGAAAGGATGTTTTAATATTTACAATCTTTTGAATATTATGATAAGTTTTATAGCATACTACATTTCAGAACAAAGCTTGTAGTAATTGAGATAGGACTAAGTTATTGAATTTTAAAGGGTTGACATTACAGTCAAACATTTCACTAAATTAAAGTAGAACATTCTACAATCCTCTTTGTGTAATAGGACCCACTAATGTAGCATAATTTTAATAAAACATATTTATTTTCTGATTGATTTTAATCTTCAGAGTGGTTTTGAGTTATTGCTTCTGTGTAAATATTGAAAATGATCACTTGGTAACCCAAATACCAAAATAAGGCATTAGGCTGATTTATTTAATCACCAAGGCCAAAAAACCAAATCATGAAATGCAGTCAGCGACATTAAAGACTATTAACAACCTGTCACAGAACAGATTCTGTAACCATGAAAAAATTCTCAATAAAATTAAATGGTCTCGCACACAAATGTGTGTTCTCATTGCTGACGTGTGGCTGAAAAACCCCAAGGAACCCCTTTAAAAAAATAAAAATAATCAAGAACACTTTCAAGAGCCAAACCATTCATCATAGACACTGCAGACCTACTCATGGGAGTCACCACTAAAGCTGTCAATAAACAATAACCTCAAGTAACATTTTATATTGCAACTGAGCCCTAAGTTAAAACTAGATTTTTTTTCTACTCCTGGTTTGAGGACTGACCAAATCAAATCAGCAATGGCTTGTTTGTAGATATGAACTATACTCAGAGATCAAGGAATGAAGCAGATACTCCTTAATTGTTCAGACTGTTGCAGCAATTCTGGTCCCTTTGAGGATTTTTCCCACTGACATCCACCCAGAGCTGCAGACACACACCAGGATCTGGCACTGTCCCCACTTGGGGCACAGCTGGGAAAAACAGTTTGGTAAAAACAGACTCATCTGATACATAAATTCTGCCCAAAACTTGGAGGTCACAGGTTCTTGGAGAGCAGGGCCTGTAGCAGACACAATGTTGGTCCCAGCAATGCCCATGAACACAAAGCAGGAGTTTTATGAAGAATAACAGAATTCAGAGTGTGCTGCAAATGGGTCAAATACACCTAAAGCCACCTGGACCACAATGAAAGGTGGTGGCTATGGATTCTTTCAGCAACTGATGATGGGGAGAGGGTGAGTTCTGCACCCTGGGTGAGTGATGAGAACACCCATCCAGACAGGGCTGACCTGGGTTTCAGCCTTTCTGCAGCTCAAAGCACTTCAAATCCACAACTTCCAAATTCCAAACCCCTGCTCTGATTGCTAAACTATATGGACACAGCCAACTGCCACACTTCAAAGCTTAAAGGAATCAATAACTTCCAGAAAAGCAAGGGTATGAAGAATATTTTTGGTTTCTTCTTCCTGCTTTTATGATTGTTTTAATAGTAGAGTCTCTACCAGCTGAAAAGGAGAAACTGAGCAGTGCAGCTACACTCCTAACTTAAGCATTTTTCTTATGCACCTAAATTTAGATGAAGTGAAATGTTGAAAAAATAAAATGCTTTTTAAATTCTTCTCAGTTCGCTGTATTTAAATTTAAAAATAAGAGAACTTTTAATATCTGAAGTTTTCCAAAACCCCTTGTGGCTCCTGCCCATATATTGTTCACTGACCTCTGGGCTGGCATATTGAAACAATTCATGAGGAGCTCATTAAAATCTAGCAAGAAAAGTCTTCTGGTGCATTTCATCAGACGGGATAATAGCCTACAATCTAGAGCATGAATATATTCTAAGAAACAAAACAGAGCCGTTCAGACAAAGAACACTTGGAATGCATTGTTCCCATAAGCAGATGTTAAATTACTTCACTGTAAAGTGGAATTTACAAAACCCAAAGAAATGTTATTTTTATGTGAACAAACAAGATTAGTTTATTATTTCAGCAGGATGACCCAAAGTTCCTGCACATGTGTCTCACCATGGAGGCAGATGTGTTGAAAGGAAGAACTGGTTGCTGACCAAAAATGCCACGTGTCTAGAGAAGTACTGACAGAGCAGGATGGAATGGGTGTATCCAGACTGCCAGACTAGCTCAAACATGAAAATAATGCTTAAAAAAACTTAGATAAGCCAGCTGGCTCATGATTAAACTATCATTTAATTTGAGCTCTAGATCCTTGTGTACAGAGAGACAAGGACCAGAGACTACTGAGAAGATACACCTTGCGATAAGGTGGATACAAAGAAAGCTCAGAAAATACCTCACTATTTCCTGGGAATTGTTAACATCAAATATATTCAACATAAAGCAAACAAAAAGAAAATGCTGACTTCCTGCTTGGGTAAATGCCTCAGAGTTGTCACGTTTAGAGGATATTGCTCTTGGTCACATTCCCTCTTAACTTTTCTTATAAAAAATAGATCTCTTAGTCCATTAATATTCACTTCAGAACTGTTAAAATCCACTCAGACTTGATTATCTGTCATGAGGAGCCTATTGATACTGGTTTTAGCTCATTCTCATGGGTGTAAGAACGTAAAGCTGTGTAAAACAATGTGTTAAATATCAATGTACTCACATCAGTGTCAGGTCCCTTGTCAGCCCCAGGACAGGAGAAGGTAACAAACTCATGGCATCTCTTATGAACCACAAAACAGCAAACTGGTAAGAAAAGGGAAACCAACAGTTAGGATGGCACATCTTTGGTGATGGGGTGGTTTGTTTTTTTTATCTTTTGTAACAAATATAATTACAGAAGAAATAAAACTTCTAGTCCAATATTTCACCTGTAAGTCGATGAAAGAAAGCAGAGCCTCATGTTAAATAAATATACAGGACATCAAGTAAACATTATAATTAAAGAGGAGATGAGCTTGAACATTTAAAAACAAGACTCTAATGACAAATTTTTAATGTTTAAGACAGCCCACAGTGTTCAAATATAGTTTGAGATGACAATTCTATGGAGCCACGTTTCCTGATCTAAATCCCTCTCTGTCACAGGAACTGTCAGTGTGCATTCAGCAAGAGCAGGAAGCAGAAGGGAGGAATGTTAAGCTGGAATGAAACCCACCCCTGGGTTTGGGATTTGTTCACCTGAATGCCTTGGTAAGGGTCTCTCCAAAGATCCAATGTCTTTGCCAGCTAATTACTTCTGTGAGAAACCAAAGCTCTGAGTGAAGCCTG
This sequence comes from Serilophus lunatus, assembly GCA_013399895.1. Taxonomy (NCBI): domain Eukaryota; kingdom Metazoa; phylum Chordata; class Aves; order Passeriformes; family Eurylaimidae; genus Serilophus; species Serilophus lunatus. The sequence goes on from VXBA01001420.1 coordinate 1,653,396, forward strand.
TTGTAGAGAACAAAGTGTTCTCATATCACAGAATGGCAGGAGATAATGGGGAAAGAAAATTAGCTCCTGATTGCCGTATGAATCCCATTTAAAATTTATGGATGATCTCAAAGAACTTTTTCTCTCTGAGATAAGAAAAGCTTATTTTAATTTAATTATGTCTTGGGACCGAGGCTATAGGTTGTCCCACAGCACAGGTCACACATGTCCCTCCAAACCACAGAGAAAGAACAGTCTGATTGAGAGTGCCTGCTTTCAGAAGCCAGTATTCCACCTTTTTCCTCTTGCTTTGGGTTCTTTCTTAATGTTAAGCTTAGTTCAAAATTGGTCCCCATTTCAATGAAAAAGTGATATTGGAGAATGAGAAAATCTTATACTAAACACGGTGCCATCAAACAGTGAGTCAGGAGATTAGAATGAAATGATTTGAAAATAATTCATAACTTCACAGATCCCCGGTATACTTTAAATTTTGCATTTCCAACACAAAAATACGCTATTTCACACCTCTAAAGAACAAAAGAGGTAAGAATTAATTGACAATTGCAAACACTGAATTTCCTCAACTTCAGGGGATACCATATTAAATTATCTCAACTGTTCTGAAGAGCTCATTTCACGAGGCAACTTTAACAGCTCTTTCTCACTTAAAAGGTCTATGAATTTATTTCACCTAATGAAGAGGGCTGAGAGAGCTGTTACCAAGTGCCCCTGAATGTCACTGCAGTGCACAACGATGACTCCACTGTAATTCCAGGCTGGCCCAGTTCACATCCCTGTCGTCAGGCGGCTCAAAAGAACTTTAATCACCCTTCTGTCTCTCTCCAGCTATTTTTCATCAGTATCCCATGCAGCATTTGTTTCCAACTGTTCTATTTCTGACATGGCATATGTTTATTCTTTGGGCAAATGGAATAAAGTGGGCTTTGCTCCACTGATTCCAGATAAGCTCTGCCGACTTGACATGAGCCAGAGTTCTGGCTCAGTGTCTGCTGCCCACTTGGTTGTCTGGTTTGTTAATCAATCTAAATCCCAATGAATCCTACAATTATCATTTTGATGGTTTGTTTCTACCAACTGAAAGACCACTAAGTGGCAATTACTGTTAATGTTACTTGCAGCTGAAACATGTTTCACTTTCAAATTGTATTTTTGGTTCTAAACCTTCCACTCTCAAAGACAATAAAATGATTCGTGTTTGCAGGAATAAATCACATGCAGAAAAAAAATTCTGGTATATCCTTCAGAAAACAAAGAAGGTGACTATTTGTTCTTGTATGTGGTGATCATAGAGTTGCAAACTATAATGTGATAATCTGTGCAAAAGATCTGAGAATAATTATGGAAATATCCAGAAAATTTGTAGAATGGAGCTGCTTTACCGATGCCTGTGGTTCAAATCATGACCTTAGAGTGGCTCCTCCAATTCTGCCTTTATTCATAAAGTGCATCTTACAGAACCTCTGCATATTTGGGCATCTATTTTGGGCAGCATTTGTGAAACCCCCTGGTCACATCTTATCTCTGAGCTGACAGCCTCTCACTGTGTGCTGAGGAACTCATTCAACCACAGACAAAGTCGACCTTGTTTTTAATACGATATAAGCACCGAGATAAAGTCGTAGGAAGAACAGGGCCACTGTTTGCTGCAGCCTCGTCCTGTGGCTGTGAACTTTAGCTGCTAAATTCCGTGGAAATGATGCTCATTACACTGCAATGAGACTACAATTCAGCTGCCAAAATAAACCAGATAGCACTTGTCTTTTGGACTTTGGGCTACACCTCAAAACCAGTCCCTTACTAAGGCTTTGATTATCAATGTTCACTACTGAGCTCTAAAAGCTAACCTTCTGTTCAGCCCAATAATAGGCTGACTGATGTGGGCACCTCAACATGGACAGTGCCAACTCTTCTTCCTTTATTCCCCATTTGTAATGGGTCACCTATCTCCAAAGAACTTGGTTCCTTAGTAAGTGATGCAAAAGCATCAGACCTCTCTCACCTTTTGAGAATACTCAAATGAGAACCAAATAGTTTGTCAGAAAACTAAACAATGGAATAGGCAGCTCTCATGGAATCGTAAATCTAAAGGGAAAAGAACAAGGGCGAACTGAAATCCCCTGTTGGTAGCTGCCATTTCCATAAATAAAATTTAACATCCAAATTTTCATGTTGAAATCCAGCCATTAGAGAGTATTTTAGCAGTAACTTGTAAAGTTGTCTTTATTTCACAAAGCAACACAGAGCTAGAGAATTCATGTAAAGATTTACTTAGTTCAGATAACTGCAAACAAAATGTCATCTGCTTAAAATAACGTCATTTTTTTTAGCAATAGAGTTGAAAAATAACTTCTCACTTGTTACTTGTTTTGAAAAGATGTTAAGAGCTTCACATCACTTATTGCAGCTGTTAAGAAGCCACATTATGTTCACCACCTTCGTGTAATGAAAGTTATATTGCACTGCTTTGCACAGACTGCCAGGAAATTTGTTGCTTTACATTTTAACATGATACAAGTGGAAGAGGGAGCTGGCACATGTTATGTAGAGCAGCAAAGTGCCATCTCAGGGCTGACAGCTAAAATTAAAAAGAAAATTATTGAGGTATTTTCATGCTTTGATAGAGTGATTTTGGTCTGTGGTGTATGTATATATATATATTATATGGCTGTGAGCTTCAGTCCTTCCCAGCTCTGGGCTTGCTGGAGACAAATCCTCTCTGTGCAGCCCAAGGAGGGCACAGGGAGGAGCACAGAGAACAAAACAGGCCTTGTGTTGCAAAAGCAGACTCACTGCTGGCATGTGGCATCAGCCAGGCTGCTCCCTGCCCTCCACCCTGCCAGCAATGCTGCAGAGAGCAGAAAATGCTAAATGGACAGCACAAAACCCAGAAGAATGTGGTAAGGAGCACTCCGTGCCTTCTCAGAGCAAACAAGGGGAAGATGCACAACATGACTTATGGGATTTATGGCACATTCTATTCAACAGTGTTCTGTCCAGGCACAATATAGGGAAAAACAGGTTATTATTAATAATACATATATATATATATATATATAGTCATCACTTAGAGTTACAAGAGTACACCATAAATTTCCAGCTGTTTTCTAAATTATGTGATGTGCAAAGGTTATAGTGATAAATTGTCAAGTGAGAGTTATCTGCTAAAAAACATTGTTCCTAGTAGCTTCCATATATGACATGGATGGATGAGGCAGAAATGAGATATTGCAATAATAAATAACAGATATACAAGCAATCCACTCGATTAGAGGATCTATAAAGAACAAAAACCATTGCTGAGCTCCAGTCAGCCACACATAACTCAACCATATGTCTGAACAGCTCCATAACCACAAGCATCCCAAGGAAAAATATCAACTGGGAATTACTAGAAATGGTCAATATATTTCTTTTTTAAAAAATCACTTGTATACTCCCACTTTAAGAAAAAAAATAACAGGTTAGATGAGCCTTTACAGTGACATGAATATCTCTACTACACCACAGTATTTATTTATTCAGTAAAACAAATTAAGCTGCAAATCTAAAGGGTGGAGACAATATATTTCTCAGAGTCCAATTAAACAGCCACTTATCAACTGTAGAGAAATCAGTGAGGTTTTTCCAAGTCACCTTTGACTCATTTCCTTAATCATGGAATTATTAAGGTTGGAAAAGACCACCAAGACCATCAGGCCCCACCTTTGAACAAACACCACTCTGCCCACTAAACCACATTGTGATGTGCCAAAGGTCAGGACTATTCTCCCAGCAAAACTGATGACTTTCTGAAATCTTAACCACTGTAAAAATCATGTATTATTGTCCCAGCTAAACCAACTCTAAAGCTGTGGCTCCACTGTCATGACATTATTAGCTGCCCAACCACAACAGGTACATGTGTTCTTGCTATATAATTTGTTTCTAGGCTTCAAGTATTGATTCTTCCAAAGGCAGTGGCTGGAGAGGATTCATTGGCAGCAACAGGGAAACATCTGTGTGTACACTCAGTATTTGTTGTTGGGACACTGAACTGGGCTAAGGAGTTACCACAGAAGAGCAGAAAGCACGAAGTCCTCTCTGTGTTCCTCTCAGAGGGTACAGGACAACTTTAAGGGCCTCTACAGGAGCTTGGAGCAGGAAATAATTGTTGTGTTGCTGTTCCACATGCTTTGCATTTTCAGGGAGGCCACAGAATTTCCCCAAGGGGCCCATATCACTGGCTGACTCGTGTTCTCTGCACAACACCAGGCAATGAATGAATGTGTCACATGGCACGTGTTAGTTCATGCTAAGATTAAATACAGCAATTACAATAAAGAGAAATAGGGTACTACTTCAAAATAGACAAATCAATTAAATGCCAACTATGTTTGTTATTTAAATAAGCAATTTTTTGTTTAAATAAATTTTTGAGGGTTTGCTGAAACTCAGGAACAGGGAATATTTCCAGAACAAGAAGAGTAACAATTAAGGTATAGGATGAAGCAATACTTGTCTTTCTCCCTTTCTGAACATTTTATAACTTGTAAAAATATAATTAAAATCCCTTTTACATTAACTATAAACAAGGCTGCAGATTATTACCCAAACACAAGTCAGAAGCAGTGCTGCTTTCGAGTGTTACTGGCATACTGAATCCAGAGGGAAATTTTAAAATTACATTACTCTTTTTCAACATATATAATTTATAGCACATCAGCTTGTTTTTCTGCCAGTGTTTCACCCCATGTAGAAGACAGTGGTGTCTCAGGAGAGTAGCCAGGCTCACATTTCCAGCTGCTGTATGCAATCCTGCCACTTGGCATTTACAGCTCCTTCCTGACAAAACCAGTGAGAGCTCAGGGAGACACAGTCTGTTCCAGGCTGGGATCGTTAGCAAGAGAAAGAACTGTCTCTGCCCATCACCTTAACCTGTTACTAAGCTTCTTAGAGCTCCTTTGTAACACCACGAGGTCACACAACACCTTCCCAGCACTAATCTGTGCAGTGCTACACATTGCTCACGTCATGGGTTACCTTTATTTTCACTGCAGATTCGGCAGAACTCAGACTTCCTCCTCAAAGCAGCATCCAAACCCTACCCTGAAATCAAGGTTTAGAGACCACAAGAAGTCAATATTGAGAAATCAGGACTGATTTCTACTTCTAAGCTCTGAGTTAACCCATCAATAAGTGGTCTGCATAATCTCAGATTCATACATCTGAACTTGCTGCAGATTTTCTATTTGATTTGGTTCAATTAGACTACAAAAGTCAGGTGGAGGACAGAAATACAAGCTCTACAGTTTATTTTCTTTTTCATTTAAGAGGAGGTAATGGTGAGCTGCAACAGTATCTTCTTTGTGTGAAAGGATTATACAGATCGCCTGGACAGTCTTAACTACTCAGTCATTAACTCCTTTACACAAAGTATTAAACAGATGGATGTGGTTGGTGAGCTGGCTTTGCAAGGTCCACAACAGTGTGCAAATACAGCCTGTGCCTGGCAGGGAATGAATATACATCTACATTTACCCAAACAACCTGTGGGACAAAATTAGAAATGTATACCTGCAGACACATGTAAAACATTTTCAAAAGAGTTTGGGTTTAGTAAAATACCTCACATAATATACTCAGATCTGTCTGAATACCGTATTCAGATACATATTATGCCAGATTTGTCATTTCTGTCTTCCATTGCAGGAAAAAGAAGGGATATGATACTGTTTATTCTGCTAAAACTGCAGCACAATGTTTGAGAAACTGAGGAAGAGCTTCAGAATATTAAAGCATTTAATGTACTTGGAAATATTCAACTCTGTTTCAATCTACTTTTTAATAATACACTTTTTAAATGACAGAGATCACCATTTCTATGTAAAGTCCTTTTTACAGTTTCACAAAACCATTAATCTCCCAACCTTTGAGGTGTCCCATTTTATAAATGAATAATAACCCAGAAGTCATTTATCATAAACGGTGCTGGAATAGCTATTTCAAGAACTTGTACCAGCAAAAAAAGGTGACCCACAATCACAGACTTTTTATATCACTTCTTGCAGTTTGAATTCACTTTAGTTTAAGAAGCTGCTGCTGCTAATGTGTTGTACTCCAGCCCCAAAGCCCCTCTGGGTGCTGCTCTGATCTGCTTTGTAGCTGTGTACAAGCACATCAGCAAGGGCCAGCACAGCTCTTCCAATTAAAGAACAATAGGAAAGCCCAGAAATGTTTTTCTCTGAACAGTTCCACAGATTTTTCAACTAATTCAGCAGTGACCCCAATTGCAGAGATGGGATGTCTTTAATAAAGCAGCTCCCTTCAGTTTGATGTATCACCCAGAACAAAATAAAGGACTGGGAAAGAAAGCAGTGGAAAGCAAATCAGGCTGTTCATATTTTAAGGCTGTATGAAATGACAGGATATAAAATGAAACCGATCTCCAGAATGCAGCTGTTGGATTGTATTTTGTTTTGTAATACAGCTGGAACTCTGCACACCATCAGAAAGCAAAAAGCTTCTGGAAAATCATGGTAAGCATCCCAGCAAGACACAGTCTCCCACAGTCACCGTGCAGCATGAAAAACTGATGAGGTCCTCAAGGAGTAAATCTTCTCTACAACAAAGATAAACTGCCAAGGCTTTGCTCTTACAAAGCAAGTCACCATCACACGCCACCTTCTTTCAGTTCTGCCTCAAGCCCCCGAGCCCGGGACCAGCTCTGGGAGCTGCCATGGGCAGAGCTGCTCCTCGCTGCCAACCAAGCTGGAAACTTTATTGCTCACTCATGAGATGCCCAATGCACTGAAGACAAATGTCTGAAAGCCTTATGTGATTTCTTAATCTTTCATCTCACGTTAAATCACCCACACGGTCAATTTAACGCTTCCAAGTAATGTCTGAATCCACTCGCAGCTCCAAGCATGGAAAACTCATGGAATACAGACAGCACACAGCCAGCTGCAAGGGTTTACCACGAGTTCTTTAGAAACATTATAGAATATTTTAGCACTGATGTTGTTGCTTGTTTTTTCTCAACGCTTCACTTCATAGTTTAATGATACCAAGCTACTGGTGGCTGTAAACCAAAATATTTCCTTTGAGTATGATTTGTAAGGACACAAATACAGCGAGTGAAATGCCAGATCTGAATGCCAAGAGCTGAACATTAAGTATTTTGGTATATTTTGAATTTAAGTCCAGGCGTTCAGTTGTGTTTGAGAAACCTTATAACATGCTAACAAAATTAATGAACTTTACTTGCCAGCAAACACAATCCACACACTAATTCCATTATTGCCAAAAGAGGGTGTTTGTTTTGCTTCAGGATGGGAAGAAGTGAGGCCAGGATGACACTGAACAAGCTGTTCAAAATATGAACACAGCCATATCCCAAGTGCTAAAGTACAAGAAATAAACTTCCTGTAATACCTGTTTGGACACAATCCCAATTGGAGAATTTTGTTAGAGGAGTTGAAAGGCTTCAAAAGGACAGATATTCCCAGGTTACTTCATCTGTACCTTCACAGTGACCCACTGCAAGATGCAAAGGGTGTAAGTAGGGGATGGGGTTATGCCAGAAGGAAGGGTCCCACAACAGCAACTCATGTTGGTCTATAGCAACGAGCCTCCCACCTCCTCTTCTCTCCAGGATTTTGGATGAGTACAACCTCACAAAGAGCCAGCAGCTGCTTGCCATTCCTGCCCTGAGGCCTCCAGACGTCCCCAGCCCAAGAAAACAGCTTATTTTGGTGTGTTTTGTCAATAATTAGTGTCTGCCTGTCTCAACCTATCAAAAGCGTGCCTTGGATAGCAAAAAGCATTTTAAAACAGAAAAGGTTCAAGAGACATGGCTGAAATTTTCAAAGGGTACAGAGGAAAAAGAGAAACTTCAGCTCCTTTTGCCCACAAGGGTTACTAATAAAACCAACTGATAATTCCTTTAGACACTTTTCTCAAAGGATTCGGGCTGGGTTTTTATCCTTACCCACCCATTCTATTTCAGCAGTGGTAGTACTTGAAGAAATTGAAGAGGTTTTGCTAATTTAAGATTTTTCCAGTTTCTGTTTCTCTCCATTATTTCCATGTTCCCCAACAGATGCCCAATATTTGTTGCAAGTCTTATCCAATTACATACATCTTATTAAAGGGTCATCTGCTAGAAACTTCAATATCACTTTCCTGCTCTCATCAGTCACTGCAAACGTATTTTCATCTCAAAGTAACTGCAAGTTCTCAGGAAGAAAAACAACATACCACAAAAAATTAAACCTCACATTAGACCAATTACAGTTAGAAATTTACTGCCAACATAAGACAACACAGAGGAACTAATTATAGAATTAAGAAAATTCACTCTCAGCCAATAGGTGGAAGATTTCTTTTCCACAGTATGTTTGATAGGGACATTATTTACACATAAGCAGCAGATAAATTTAGTAGTTATCAAAATTACATGTTTGAGTGAAAGACAGAAGCTACAGTAATTCATTCCAAATGGCAAAAGTGGTATTTATAGCAAATACCTGTGGGCTCAGAGGTCAGCTTTAACTATAAAAAAGTATGAAACCATGGAAATGTGTCACTTAATTACGAACAAATTATTTACATTTGCAGTAAAACATTAAAAGGAAAAAAAGGCCCTCACAACAAAAGCAGCAGGAAAACCCTACGGCAACAGACAGTGGAATTTGTCATCACATGGAATCATAGAATCATGAAATGGTTTGGGTTGGAAGGGACTTGAAGAACACCCAGTTCCACCCCCTGCCATGGGCAGGGACACCTCCCACTGTCCCAGGTGGCTCCAACCTGACCTTGGACACTTCCAGGGATGGGGCAGCCACAGCTTCTCTGGGCACCCTGTGCCAGGGCCTCCCCACCCTCACAGTATTTTTTCCTAACATCCCACCTAAACCTCCTCTCTTTCAGTTTGAAGCTGTTCCCCCTTGTCCTAGCACTACAGGCCCTTGATAATATTCTCTCTATAGCCTCTTTAACTTTTAAAGGTACATTTCGAGCCTGACTTCAGAAAATCTGCACTGCCTGTTCCCATCAGGTTACTAATCCAGCACTGGGCTTCCACGTAAACCCTTCTTAGCTGATACATCTTGATTCCCAAGGCTTTGCCAGCTCAACCATCTGCACTCTTGGGGAAACACATCATCAGCACACGGAGCTGACATAGTGATGATTTCTTAAGTCATGGTTAAGTGACCACTTTAATTTGATATGTGGCACATTGCTGTCAAAACCAGTGGCCCTGCCTGCTTGTTCCTATGTCATAACACTTCTGCAGTCCATTTTTTTTGGCAAGGTTGGGTTTTAGTTGGAGCAGTTGTCCAAGTTAGCTCAGTACACAGCATATGAAAGCTCATGTAGCACAAAAATAGAACTACAGGACCACCACAGAAGCCCAGATTTATACTAGAGAAAGATTCCTTCGCTTTGTGGCTGACAAAGATTTGAAAACATTTTTCAAGTATAGACAACACTCCAAGAACTTGATCTTTATCTCAAAATGATCCCCAAAATTTAGCATATGAGTTCTTAGAAATGATCACGACTGTCCTTGTTATTAAGTCATATAAAATCTTGACTATGAAAATCATATACAAGCAGTTTCCACTGCATGCTCATGACATATTTGTGCAGCCCTTCCTGGTTCATTGGAGCAGCAATATAAACAGCATTTCTTAGTTTATGTCAGATAGAATGAGTAGTATTCTCATGATATGGAAAGGTAAACACTATTTCCTATCCCATATGTTTACTAAAAGCAATATATTAGTGCAAGTAAAAAACGAGGCGTGAATGTCAGTGATATATTGGCTGACATTCACCCAAGAATATTGCTTACAACAGGCCAAGAATTTTCAAGCAGCAATAACGGCCTGGAATTCAGTAAGGCATGACTCAAACCAATATAAAAAAAAATAACAGAAAGAAGAGATTTCAACTCATCCCTACTCACTATGGAACTTGCATAAAGGGATTACAGTCCAAAAGTGATGCAAATTAATTAATTTCTGTCATTACTGTCTTTTCAGAGTATTTTTATTCAAGGCTTTCCCATATGACATTGACAATTTGGAAGACAGTTCATAAAGGCAACTGAAGAAATTAAAGCAGTTTGTAATTGTGTATTGAACCTATTACTTGATAAGGAAAACAAGAACCAAAATTTGAGCTTTAGGTTGACGGTTTTTAAAAGCAATCTTTACTAACAGATAAAATTAGAAATTTCTCTATTTTTCATACAAGCTTTAAAAAATAACTTCACGAATATTTTTGAAAAGAAACCACTGAAATAACTACCTTTTGAACTTTCAAGTTTGTCTGACCTGAATAATAACTATTTTCCCTCACTAACTGTCCCCCTTTTTACCTACAGTGCAACAAAACAATTCAACCTTTTTATAGCATGCATTTAACATAATTATAAACTTAAGCTTTACAAAGTCTCCATAATACACTTATGGATATTTGAAATGTCATATTATTCCAAAACTAATAGAGGTACCAGTGGGTCCATCCATTCTAGAAGGTAAGTCAGTGCTAGAGGTGTTGTATAAATCTCCCCTCTAGGTATTGGGGGTGAGTTAAAAGGGGCTTTTTATTCTATTTTTTCCAGGAAGAATTAAGTTTGGGTCAGAAATGTGTCACTGGACTTTCTGTTTAGCTATTTCACCCTTCTAGGACTGCAGTGAGTTGGGGAAAAGAAGAGAAAAAAAACCCTAACCAACAAAACCCAGACACTTGGTCTGGCAGCCAGCCCCCAAATGACATCTGGGAGCAGTTAGTCACTGGATACATAATGCATGGAAATGGATCTGTGTTCCCAGGGCAGCTCAGCACAGGAGGTGGCTCTACTCAGGTCCCACATGCCCAAACCACACTGACACAAGAAGGAAACTGCATCCATGTGTGCATCTGCATAACCAAAAATGCAAGGAAATACAAATAATCATGGCAAAGGAACATACTCAGACAGCACTGTCGAATTTACACATTTATTATTCCCAAATTCTGTCATTCAGACATAATTCAAACATAATTCAGTGTTGCCCGTTCAATGTCCAAGTTCTAAAGGGTCAACATCTGTACTTGGCAATATTTCTCCTTAAGCTTCAGTTTAGCAACAAAGATTATTCCATACCTAGTTTGGAACAAGATAAAAAAGCCACTTTTTCCCCTACAAGATTCAAATTCAGGTCCTCCTAATCAATAGCCTGAATAATACCCTTTTATATAATGCAGCTCATTCATTATATCTCACCCACACTTAAATGCTGTTTTATATTTCTGATTGTGAATATTCCATTATTTCAGCCAAAAATAGTTTTTATTTTCAATCATTTTTGCCTTGTAATGCTGCACACTGCAGGGTGCTTAAATCCTTCACAAACTGAGTAAAGTAACGCAGTAAAACTGTGCAAGAGCAAGTGATTTATAGAAAACTGCATGTTCTCTCTTAAACAACGTGAGACTGTTAGAGAAGTGTATGGAAAATAACATATTCCAGTAGATTCCAACTGGTATGCAAAGAGAAGAATTCTGCATGAATTATGCTGAAGTGGTACAACAAATGTAGAAGGAATTCCAGGCTCCAAAGTGCATCCCATATACAGAATAGTATCACACATCAACAAATGACTGTACAAGAAATCAAACTTCCATTAACACCTGGATGCATCAGGGATTTTCAGTGTGGCTGGAACTTGGCTTTAAAACTGTCATGGTTAATTTGCAAAGATGTCATTCCTAAAATCAGTGGAGAATGTTAAAATGGGACTAAACTGTCTCAGGCAAATGGCCAGGAGGGAGGGAGAGACTGTCAAAACACTCCAGTTAAACTCCTTTCATAGAAAGTTTCTTTGGAAAATTAGTTTCTTCACTAGTCTGGGTAAAATCATCCCTTTAAATTGGAGGGCAAACCTAAAACACCTAAAGCCTACAGTTTGAGTGCAACAAGAGTTCTCCTGTGGCAGGGGCTGTCTGTGCTTGACAGGCAGAAAACAAGCTAAAACCATCCTCAACCTGTCAAACTCTGCTAAGAAAAGGAACGTTGGTCTGGAATTTTGTATCTCCTGGCACAAACCAGCAGCACTGCTGAAAGAACAATTTCTGGGACCTGTCCCATTCCCCAGCTGCTTATTCCTGCCCTGGAGCAGACTCTTCTTTTTGCAGGCACTCTGGGCTGAGGGGGCACAAAGGCATTTACTTGGTCAAGCATTCCCTCCTCGACATATTATTGGTGCTTAGATGCTGATTCAGAAAAAACCCCCAAGTTACTGCCCAAGAAAGGATTGGTGTGCAGGAAATTATCCAGGGAACTGTGTGAACTGCAGCTCCAGAGCAGGACCAGGCTCCTTCCAACTTGGAACAGTTGTCCCTGGTTGTGGAAGAGCAACACAGCCTTCACCAAAAGCTCAGCATCTTCACAACAAAGATTAGGCAGGAAAATGCCTATCTCAGGTTTTGTCCCATTTCCCCAGCCACCCTTTATTGTGATATTATATACTTCTGCTGTATTTTAACATTATATACCTCTAAAGCCAAAGACTGGCCTTTGAAATACTAATTGTTAAATTCTAGGCTGCCTGAGTTCCAGTAGATGTGCTTGGTGAGAATTTCCAGAGCTGAAAACCCAATGGATGCATTTGTTCTGAAACTCACTGACTGGATAAAACCCATTACAAACAGATTTATAAAAGTGACTCAGAACTTGGAACAAATTGAAGATGAGTAACACCAAAATGATCAGGAAAAACCTGTCCTATTATTTCTCAAATGTGCAGAGCTGACGACGCTCTCGGAGGCTCCTTTCTCTCCCTGCCTTCAGATTTGCCTCACAGCACCACTGCAGAATTCAAAGGGGTTTTTAACGTTTTCTCCTTGGACATACTTCTGCTAAGCAACAGCTGACACTACTACTAATAATAGTAGTAACAGGTATCACTGTGATCAGGAATTCATGGTTCATTTCCCTGCTGCATAATGGAACCTCATTCTTCTCACAGAACTTGCAAGTTCCTGTAGAATGGTTTTTCCAGCAACACTCTTTCAATTGCTTTAAGCTTCTGTAGAAAAGCCACCAAGCATATAAACTTTTAAACTGGGATTTCATACATTTTTATTTATTTGTGAGGGAAAACAAAAGATTTTATTTATGTCTTAAAAATACACAAAAGGCTTTTTTTTGTTGTTTGGGTTTTACATCCATTCCCAGAGACATTAACACAGTAAGTCTATTAACAAGTGCAAGGGGTATCACAAGTTCAGTTGTGGTAATTAGTCATATTTCAGCTTTAAATTACTCTCTGTTCAAAAGAAAAAGATTATGTTTTTTCTTCTTGCTCTATTACCCAACTGGCAGTTAAGTCAATCTGCCAGAAGTGTATCTGCTTCAATGGAAGCTCAAAATTACCCATTAAAGGAATATGCAAATCTCTGAGCTTTTTTTTTTTAATATTTTAATCTAATAAGAATATATTACATTGCTAAGAAATTCTAGTTGACTCCGTTATTCATCTCTCCTGCAGTTCTTTCATAATTCCACTTTTGCTGTCATGAATAAGACAAAAACAAGCTATTTTACTGGCAAGATATTTATAACAAATGCCAAGCTCTTGTACAGGTTGCAGGAAACGAAGCTTCATCCCAATGCACATTCCTAGTGTTTAGTACAGTAAGGAAAGCCTTCCACAGAACACAAAATCACGAAATGGTTTGGGTTGGAAGGGACTTGAAGAACATCCAGTCCCACCCCCTGCCATGGGCAGGGACATCTCCCACTGTCCCAGGTTGCTCCAACCTGGCCTTGGACACTTCCAGGGATGGGGCAGCCACAGCTTCCCTGGGCAACCTGTGCCAGGGCCTCTCCACTCTCTGAGTGAAGAATTTCTTCTTTATATCTAATCCAAATCTAAACATGGCACACACTCAACTCTTTTATTTCCACTCAGATGGGAGCCATCACTGCAGAGACTTCAGAGTTACTCCCTACACTTAAATGTTTCATCAAGAAATTACTGTTCTCCAAATCCTACCAGGAAAGATGGATCATCTTTCAGCTCTGCTGTTAAACACAGCTGCATCAGTAAATTCATTTAGTGATGCAATTATCAGATTTGATAAATACATGTTGAATGTAAGGAATACAGAAGGATATTGATTGGATGAACAGTCTCCTGCTGGGCTTTGCTCCCTTCGAAAGGACAGTGAATCACCAAACCTTACAGAGTGGAAAACAGGAGGCTGATATGGATTAGTGACAAATAAGGTACTGTGAGTTCACTAGAGTCGTCACTAAAAGAAAATTAGGCTTTTCAGGCAAAAGGCCAGACCTGTAACTTCAAAAAACTCCATGTGGATCAAAATACTGGCTCTTTACACTTGATAGCACTTGTAAGTTTGTCATTTGATGCAAAACAAATAGAAATTTTAAAGAAAATACCATAAGTAAGAGTTTAACTTTGTATCAGTTTATGTTCTGCATTAACTAGCTCGATTTTTTGGAGTAAGATGCAACCAAAACCTGTCACACTCCCATTATACTTGTAGTGTTTTGACAGCAGCTGGCACATGCTGTTCTGATTTACAGTGATCAGATTTTAGCTCATTTTCAAGAGCTTTTGTACAATACAAATTGGCCTGTCATGCTTCCCGTTGGTCTCTTCATTTCAGGATCTTACATGTAAGATTTTGTTAAAGGGCTTTAAAAATGGCCTGTGGTTAAAACAGACAAAAATGAAACTCCTGAATGTGGAAAATTATTCCTACTTCTGGGTAATTATTCAATTTGATACAAGACTTATTAAAGCCTCAGCATACCCAAAAGGCTTTCAGCCTTCTCAGTGAATGACCCCTCTCAGGCATATCTGTGCATTCAAATTCGACTTCCAGTAATGCCAGACACATTTTTCCTTCTGTTAGAGAGGAATTTACAATAAAGCTTGTTTTGCTTTAAAGGGAAAAAGGATTTCTGTTCACTTGATGGCTTCCTGTGCACAGTGTTCATCTCTGTGTTAATAAATTGGTGTTAATGCCCTCCCAGCTCCCCCAAACACCAAGTCAGCAGACTCTCCTACCTGTTCAGCTAATGGACATTATGTCAAATCAGAAAGGCAGGTTTTCACTTTTGCTGAGCAACACACGACTTGGTTCCTCTCCTTATTTACACTTCACTTTTCTCTGTAAATAAATTTTTATCCTTCCTGACTGCTTCTTCAAGCTGCAGTAGGAGAGGGGGGGCTGGCTTGGGTTTCCCAATTATTACAGATTCATAAATGAACACCAGTGGGATTTCTCTCATCTGCATATTTGGACATTTCCAGAGATCACATTTGTTTGAGCTCATGGCTTTGTAATCAATGCAGGGAAGCAGGCATGACTTTTAAAAGCAGTGCTTCATCACATCCTGATGTAAATTGCCTGCATCATGTGGAAAAGTCCCTGTCAGGAAAGATGGATACGACTCTTTTTTTAAAATAAAAATCTTTAGGATGAGATTAATTACATCTGAGCAGAGTCCATTTCTCTTCGTAGGCTACAAAGGGATCCAAGACATCTCTCAGTTCAGCATTTACAATGTTGGCATTCAAATGTGAAGGGATTAATCTCATGCTATACATTGGATAAAGTAAAATTAGGTTTATATTAATAGGATAATCTGTGTGTGCCTCGTGCCCTGAGCCAGCTACTGCTGCCTGGCTGAGGCTGCTGCATCTGGCTTGTTTTCCTGAGCACTCTGCAGTGAACCAGGAGAATTCCCTGGTGCTGGTGTGACCAGAGGAGGACTAATGCACTGCCTCCTGCCTTCCATTAGGAGGACACTTAGGGAAGATTTCTTTCTGAGGGGTTTCAGGTTAAATTCTGCTTTATCTTTATTCTGGTGTCTAAGTGCTTCCCTCCTTGCACACAGTGACTGCTCAGGCATTTGATCATGTTGACTTTCAGGGCTCACTCCAAACACAGAACACAGCAGAGCTCGTTCAGGACCCAGCAGAGTGTGTGTAAGGACAGGCAAACCAAAGTCCCCTATAAATAGAGCACACTGACTTTATCCTTTTCAGTTCATTCCTTCCCTTTTTGGACCAATTTCTGGACATATTATGCACACTGGAAGAATAGATACAAATTCCCTGGTGGCTATTACTGTGTCTAGACTCATTCATTGACCTAGATGATGTCTTAATTGCCTCTTTTCTATCTGATGGGCAAAACAGGCTCTAACTTTCTCTGGCTGCAAGCTTTATCATTAAGTTTTCTAACTGGAGTCAATGAATTTAATGAAAAACAGGGATACTCCATGTTCTTTGAGACTGACTTATATGGAACACTTATCACAGGCATAATTGGAACCACAGGAAGCCTCTGCCCATCTGAATGTTTTGGATCTTCAGATTTTTGAGCAATTGGCTTCTAGACAAAGTAGTGGCCACTACCTATGAATCTTCCTAACTTTTTATATCGTATACTAGATTAGCACAAATAAATTCAATTTACATGTATCTTCTTATCAACATTTAACAGTTTCAGATTATGAAAAGGTTTAATAATTTGCAGATATGTTCATCTTTACAAATTTTCTGTAAACTTACAAATTTACAAACCAGCTCTGTCTCACCCTACTCTGCATAGAAAGAACCACATGGAAATAAAATGGAGCCAGAGGTTGTGGTGTAGCTTCTGCTATTACTGATTTTCAAGTGGAGACTTTATTTGTTTTCTCTCTGATTTGCTCATCCCAGACCCAAGTGCAGCCAGCCACTACCCAGATTAGCAATGCAATTTTGGGATTAACTGGGAAGGAATTTGAATTTCCAAGTGGAAATCCTTGTTCATGTGATAGGTCTTCATTTATAGCAAGGATCCTGTCCTTCAAATGAAACAACATATTGGGGAGATGCATCATTTCATGATTTTAAGATTAAAGGAGCCTAAGAGGCTTTGGGAGTTCGTGCTGCATCAAATTTACACTGCTGCATCAGCAAGCACTAAAAGCCAAAAAAGTATTAGTAGATGTAGCAGATTTAAGCAAGGATGCATTTCACTGATTACTTCCTGCTAATGTAATTTTGTTTTAATCATTTACACTATTAATACATCATTTGTATCACATAACAGATTATCTTGTACCCTGTATATCGTGGGTCACTTACTGAATACTTTCATCTCTGCAATTTCCAGTTTGAATAATAGGCTTTTATAGAAAAAGCAATCATCAGTTCATAATGTCAACCTCTGATTCCAATCCCTTCTCTGTGTAATGCCCAACAGAAACAGTAATTGAAAACTGCTTTTAGAAGTCTCCCAGGTTTCCAAACTAAAACAAAGCACGAGGACATTGCTGTTGCAAAGTTTGGGTAACACAGGGAAGAAGAGCCCTGTGCCATCAAGGGGGAAGAAGAGCTCACCTCAGTCTAAGATGCAGAAAATCAAAGCAGCAATTACCCTCCCCTTTTGTGGAAGAAGAGTTTGCTGCCAAAATATTCTTCAGACCTTTGATCCAGTGATAGCATTTTTAGGACTTTATGGGCCTGATCCAGCACACAGAAAATGCAACAAAATACATCCAAAAGCGTATTATAATAAAAACTTGAAATAAACTATGCTTTGCAAAATGAAATTTTTGTTCCTTAATACACTTAAGACACTTTTCCATTCTTTCAACTACTATTTTTATTCTGCTCAAAACATGACTGTCTTCAGGAACAACATGTTCATTCAAAGTATGAATGTTTCATTCATGGCCTTTGACAGCCTGAAAAAGAATTTTAATGCAGAATATATAGTTGTGTATTTTCCCCACCCAAGTCCCATCATGAATAATATTCTTTCACAGAAGTTTAAGTAATTTCCTGGAAAAACATGACTACTTCAATCCTGTGCCTCTTCATATTTGTAATTTTTCCCTTACCATGTTCTCAAAAATGTGTTCAGTTTTCCCTTACCACATTCTCCAAAATTAATACATTCAGGGAGAAAAAACCCTTCTTGGTGTGGCTGATCACAGCTCCTTTTATATCAGGGTATAGACAGGAGGATTAGGCCAAAGGAGGTTCTGTAGCTCTTTTGGGGGGGAATTTGCTCATCTGCTGAACTGCATCTTACTTCCTAAACTGAATGTTCAAGCTACTTGCATAAGCTCTGAACTTAATTTTCTCCTGCGATAAATCAGTGTTAAGAATGATCCGGGGAAAATATAAACTAGCTAGAAGTCTGGAACCAAAGTGCAAGGTTTCCTTGGGGTTATGTGCCAGTCTGAATCTTGTCACATAATTCAGTTCAGGAGCAGCTCCTGCTGACAGCTCTGTCCTGCCACGGATCCCTCTGGATGCAGAACTTTCACCCACCCCAGTTCAATGTCAGCAGGATGTTTGTAAGCAGCAAATGTTACAGCCAGATTCCAGGTGTTACCTAGTAAAGATGTTTTCAAGAGATTCTTGCTTTAATAAAAGCATTTAACAGAACAATTAGGATGGGAAAGATTGTGAAGAAATGCATGAAAAAATTAGGGTTTTTTAAAATTAGTTTTTTTCTGTAAAATAAGTTTATATGAATAAGTTGACCCCTTTTTATCTGACCCTCAATTTCCACTACAGATTGAAATGAACATTTTTCATAAGCCTGGTACCATATTTTTTCCCAGTAATAATCATTCTAAAGGAGTTCCACCAGAAATGTGTAAGTTTGAATGTTTCAATAGTTCAGTAAGAAATGAAAGACCAAAAAGGGATCAAAACTCAAGGATTTTTATGGTGTGCTGTTGTTCAGTATCAAGGAGAACAGGCTGAAATGACCCTTGAGATTCCTCCCCTTTCACTAATACATGGAACACTTCCATGATCCTGAGGGAACAGACAACCAGTACAACTTTTACTGAGGGACGTTCCAAGCATTTTCTTACTTGTGGCCACAAAAGCTTTGCTTTTCAGAGGAAGTTAATAAGGCATTTCTAAAACACAAGTGAATTTTGTTAGGTAAGGGGATGACCCTTCTGCCATCTCTCCAAACTGGGATGCTTTGTAGGATCAGCAGCAGGAAAAAGCCCCACACAGTTTAACATCAGTGCAGTGATGGAACAGCCCAGACTCTGGATGAATTTTAAAACAACAAAGCAGCATTTGAAGCCATGGACTCGAAGGTCTGGCTGTTCCTGCTGTGCAGAGCAGACAGATTCCAGGGCAATGCCATTTCCATTATTAGTTCCCTGCAAAATGCCAAGTTGCTGTGACAGGTACAACCAAGGCCAACAAACAAAGAGCTTCTTGCCCTGGGAGCCCCTTTTATTAGAAATGCCTTGATGCAAACTGGAGGAGTTCAAGAAAAGTTTTGTCCCATTTTCTGTAGTAATTTAGAGTTTCAAGTTTACACTAAAAAGGTGACAGATGCTCTTTGCTATTGTGCCTATCATAATACTTTAGAGATGTAAGATTCAAGTGTTCTGAAATATGGACAAATGGACAGGATTGACACATTCACTGTGTTTTTAAAAATAGTATAAACAAAGCCATCCAGGTGCTGACCATGGCTAAATTTTAAAGTGAATTATTGGTGGAATGCAGCATGAGCCAATTCCAAGACAGATCCCAAGTGCCATAAAAGTTCCCTCATGTTCCCTTTAACTTTTTACATTCTGTGCCCTTTCCTTCCTCTTCATACATTTTTCTAAATATAGGATGAGGTCTGCTAAAACTGGCTTGTAATGCATTTTCTCTCTTGAATTACAGTACTTCACTTGGTATGGCAATAAAAAGAAAATTTCTTTCTCACAGCTGCAGAAAAGCTTGTTGGAGTATGAAGATGTAGTTGTTAGAATTGAAATCAAACTGTGTTTCCAAAATGTACAAGACAGCACAAATATTGAAATTCTGCCTAGAAACTTTTTTTCTAGCATAGATTTGAGAAGTTTAAATATGTATTTTGGTATTAGATTATCTTAATTGATTAAAAATGGGGACATACGGAGAGATGTAATATTGTAACGTGCATGGTTCCAAAATTATGTTTAGTACCATGGTAATTTGCAAATGGCTTTAAAAAAATAACTTCAATTTTTTTTTTTGTCCCCATTGAAAATGTATATTTAAGAATGAAGGTGTAATTCTAATGGCTCGTTGCTGATTTGGAGCAGCAAACTTCAAGACTTGCAGTTTTTCAGTTCAGCTTTTCTGAGGAGCCTTGTTTTTTAATTGGTTTTGCATTTAGAGATTAATGTTTGAATCAAAGGCCCCTGGAAGTTGCTAAGTGACTGCTCTGAAAGAGTCCAACCAAGTAAGAAAAGCCCTCCTTGAAGATGAACTGAAAAGGGATGCAAACACTCTTTGTTCACCTCACTGCTGCCTCAGCATGAATAAAGAGATCTTCAAACTACCCCACAAGTGTTTATTCAAAAAAATAAATACCTCCTTTCTTTCTTTTTTTGGCATAGCCTTTGAACGACCAAACTAAAGAACAAAACATAGTATCAATGAATTTGGGAACTCAGACCTATGCAAGTTAACTTCTTACAAAAGGAAATGTTAAAAATTCCATTTTTCTTAAAAGTTATTTTGCTGTTACCCTTCTACAGAGAACCCATTCTGAATGGGAGCTCAAGTGCTCTATCTTTGACATGTTTTGACATTTGTCTTTAATATCCTTGCCATGGCTAATCTGGGTTTTAGGGAAATCAAGACAGACCATTGCAGAACAGAGATCTGAACAATAAAACATGGAGCAGTGCAAGTAGAAAAAGAAAATAATAATAATAAAAAATCCCCAAACTCCTCGAAGATCATTAATGGTGTTGCTCATGGCCAGGGTGGCTTGGGTTGCTGTCTCCAGCTTCAGGTAGGAGATCCCTCAGGACACAGAAGAAGACCCAGAAGGATGAAGACAATTTCCAGAAGCCCTGCTGGACATGGGAACTTATCTCTTTCTGGTCCCTACTTTAATTTCATTCACACAACACTTGGTAAGTTTTTAGAAAGCTTTTGACCAAAAAATCCTCAAAAAACCTTGAATGGCTCAGACTAAAAATTCTTTTTAGCTGCAGACAGATCTCAGACCTTTTGTTCTTAAAAATTCAACAGTTCAAGTGTTGCGACATCAAAACCACCTTCTTATATTTTTAGTTAGAAGTCTTGATTTCAGAGATGGGTTCAAAGAAACAAACAATCCTTACATGCACTGAAACTTGAAAATCCATCCTGAAACAGTAAGAAAGAGTTTCCCCATGAGAATACATCTCAAATGTTTGTGAGGTTTAACCTCCCTTCCTGAATTGTTTTTGTTGTTAGGCCATCCTTTGTTTCCAAGGTAGCAGGAGCAAATAGAAATCAGTGCTGAGCCAGCCTTGTCTGTTTTGTACGGCCTCACGTTATTCCTCTAACTCCAATCTGTTCTTCTGTGCAAAAACACCAGCGTTGAGTTCGGATAAAATTAGGATACAGGAGTCTTTTCAAATGGAAAGGGAATTTTTTCAATCATATTTGGATGATAAATAAAACCAAATTCAATGAATTAGAGAACTACAACTGAAGTAGGAAGAGCTACAGAACCAGTGGCTCAACATTTACAAAGAATAACACTGTGAAAGTTCCATATGGGAAAACACATTTTCAATGTTCAAGTCCTTGGGTGGTGACAGCCCTATAAATGCAACTCAGTGCCTGAATCCTACTGCTTCCCCCAATATTCTAAGACATCCATGGCATCTGAATTCTCCTTATTGGCAGAATATCTGCTGATTCCTGCCAGCTTTGAATACCCAACCCACTATCTCTACATATGACAAAGAAAACTGGGGCAAACATTCAAATGTGACAGCTTGTTGGAGAAGAATAGAGGAAATCAATGAGAAGAGAGAGGCAAATACCTTCTCCTCCTGCTCTTGTCTCACTCAGAAGAGCCAAGCCATGTATGTGATGGCAACAGCCACCTTGAGTCATCTGGCAGCCAGAAGCAAGGCTGAAAGGTTACTGCAAATAACACTTCTAACCCTGCCCAGATAGATTACTTTAAATAAAAAAACAAAGTGATAACACAGCACTAATTCATCTGCCAACAATGCTCCATCCTTCTGAAACTGGAACTTAGAAAATCTACAGCACAGAAGTAGATAAGCAACTGGAGTACAAGAACACAGTAACTTGGTTTTGGTCTGAGGTCATTTTAGAAGTTTAAATTTTAATTTGTCGTGCAAAAAGTCTTTAGAAACTGTGCATCGAGCGAAAGAACACAGAGATAGTATCAAGAATTTTATACTTTTTGCCTTTGCACAGACTGGAAACAATGCAAATCACCACTTTCATTTTGCTTATCAAGCCTGAGACCAAAAAGAACAGGAGGAAGGGGAAAGGGAGGAGAGCATTTGCTGATTTCTTCACACCAGATACATGAGCAAACCCTCTCTAAATTCTGGCCTCCATAAGCAAATCCTCCTGTGGTCCATGGCACTGTGTGGGAAATGTTCTCAGTTTCACTTGTTTAACAAATACAGGAGTATTTAACAGTCATTTATGGCACAGGATAATGTGATAAATTTCTGGAAAAAAAATTCTTCAGAGTAAGTTTATGAGCAATTGAATGTCTTCTCCATTTCCAGATCCAATTACAAGGCTGCCTGTCATCACTTTTAGAATTCCTTTTCCCTATTTATCTAAGTGAATTTTCTTCCTTCCCTTTTACACACATCTCTTGTATGATTCTGTCTTCATTATTTCCACAACGCTCTCACCGTTGGGAAATAACCATCTTTCCTAAATTTCTGTGCTGAACTGTCTCATATTCATTTTACTTTCAAAGAAGAATTTCAAACAGTTTTGTGATCTCCTTTTTTCCCCTCCCTAATAATTTTCTAGCGTGTTTTTATTCATGGTTTTCATGTAGTATTTCCTTTTCCTGATTTTAACCATGAAAACCTCTTGACATATAGTTAGAAATGCAGCACATAAAAATAAGTCATTTTAATGATCAGATGGAAATGTTATTAAAAATAGCTATGTTTTCCATGTATGTTTAGTGTTTACCTAATTTCAGTTTGAATGTCATTATGAAAAAAATGTACAGAATGAAATGGTAGCAAGAAACCCCATTTAGTTTGTGCTGTCTCAAGAAACAGAATCACAGGCAACAGCAGATAAAATCAATCCAACAGGGAGCAAAATATTAATGCCTTTTCCCATTAGTATGGATGATCACAACAGTACTCACTTTACTCAATACTAACTAGAAAACATTATGTAAGTCTGTTTAAAATATTCAGATGAAGCTTTGTTAAATTTTTATTTAGAGCTAGAACATATGATCAGCTTAGCATCACCAAACTATCTAATTAGCCATCTGCTTCTTGGAATTTTGGTAAATATGTATTATATACTTCTAACAAAAGAGCATTTTATCAGCCCATGTAGTCTCCTCTAATCACATTAAAGAACAGGACAATGAAGCCTTCCCTGGACAAAAAGCTGAGGGGGAACCAGACATCTCAAATAATTTGCAACGACTCCTTGAAAGCCAGGAAGAAATATTAAAAAACACAACCATCCACACAAACTCAACACTTTTGCTCAATAAAGAATGTTCATAAGCCATGGCCTACTAAATTCATTCTCTCCACTGACACTGGGCTATTAGTTTGTTTTGATTCTTCTCTCGGGACATGAGGACTCAGGCAGAATCTGTATTTTCAGAAATTATTTGTTGAAAGAGTCAGAGAGCACCAAGAAGTTTATTTTCCCACTTCCCAGGGGTTTGTGACTGTCTGAGGACCCCTTTTTAAAGCTTTAGGACCAAGACTGCAAACAGAACCAAAACTCTTTCCTGTGCTGGCACTACTCTCTACTCCAACCCTCGGGGCTGACCAGAAACTGAAACATGTGCAGTTGTTGAACCAGTTAGAAAGGAGTAACAAAGCATTCCAACTAAACTTAGTCAAAGAATATAGGTAATATATTCAGCATTGTCTTCAACAGCCCCCTCCTTTCCTGCCTGGGGAAAAGCAAAGACTCGCCTCTCAAATCTGGAGCTTCTCTCTCCATTCTCTTTCCTGATCCCTTAACCAGCAAAGGGCCATTAGAGCTCAGCTAAACCAGCAAAACAATCCTAATGCTATTAAGCAGACAATCCAATTAAGCCATTTCCAAGTAGTGTTTGTCATTAAAGAGAGCCCTAAGTGAGCAGCAAGCACAGCCGTACCCAAAACCCAGGAATGGGAACATCCCAGAACTAGTTCTGCCAAGGCTTTCACTCAGTGGAAGAACCAAGAGGAAAGTTTCTGAATATTCTTGTCTTTAATGTTGAAACGTGTCTGTACTCCATGACAAACCTTCTGGAGGTTTAGACAGTGCAGTTTGGTCACAATCAACAAACAGCAGAAATGCCCTGACAAAGACACAGAGAACTTGGCCAAACTACTACTGATGTGTTTGATGCCAAAGAATATTGTCCTCTAACATGTTTAATTCCAATACTGACTTCAACTACATTTCCAGCAGTCATTAATTCTGTAAATTAGACCACTCTGCTTCTTAAATATTGTTTCTCTCTGCTTTACACTTTCAAAAATGAAACTAAAAGAAACTTCTAATCTGATGGTGGACTGAAAGGTCAGCATTGCAGAACACAGAAGCCACTGAACCATGTATTCTTAAAAAAAAAGGACAATTTTATGGCTAGAGTTGCTTATGCATAAAATGAAATAGAAAGGGTGGTACCAGGAAGAGACACACACACCTGCAAAGTCATCTGCTAAGCTATGGGAGAACCGTTTTTTCACTACTTAAAGATTAGCTAGAATGTGCAGAAGGGAAAAAAAATCAAGCAGGAGGAAGTTTAGGTGTTGGCAGATTGATCACAGGATACACACTGCTAGCTTAATTATTATGAAATTCAATTAAATATTAATATTAATAAATTAATAAAGAAGGGTAATTACATTCTTGTGAATATTTAATAAGCCAAAATTTCCTTACACCAACTCCTACTGAACACAAAATGGAATTCTTCCTGCCCAGTGAAGGGAGGCAAACAATTTCTGCTACAATACATGTAAAAAATGGCGGTTCAATTTTGCACTGTCTTGACTTTAAGGCAGCCTAATATGTAAGGGTAATTCAGGCAACATACATTCATTCCTTGCCAAACAAGATTAAAGGGCTGAGGAAGACCAGGGAGAAAAATTTCTTTCTCTTAAGGAAAGACTCCATGGTATTCTTAGCTTATAAAAAAGCACCCAACTTTTAATAATAGATTCTTAACAATCAAGACAAAAGGAAAAAAACGGTCTGAAGTACCTCCTACCTGGAAAATGTGAACAACAGTTTCGTTGCCTGTAATTTCTCCTAATTTCAGCTTTGATGTATTGCTTCAAGCTTGTGTTTGAGAGATGGAAAGAATGTGCCTTTAATTTCATTAAAGAAATAATTTAGCAAATGCAGTTTGTATTGATTATTCAGGACATCAAAAATCCCAGCTGACACTGTGCACTATGAAGCCAGAGGTGAGTGGTAGCAACGAAAAACACAGGAGAGAGGGGAGAAAAGTGAATTTATTGAAATATCGATACATTTCCAAGAAATAAACATGAAAAAGAAATCTGATCTCCCGCTCTAATTGCGCCTCCAAACTCTCCCATTTCTTAGAGATGACTAAAGTTTTCATCAGGAACCTTTATTTTTAATGGCTCCACCAAAGACAGTGTCTCTGTGAAGCATTTTGAACCCACCTACTGAGCCATGAGTCACCCAGGTTCCGAGCAGGGAGCTCCTTTGTCTTCCCCAACTCATGCACTGCAAGAGGGAAATGCTGATTTTGAGAGCAAGGGCTTCTGCACTCTGAAATTCAGTGTATGAGCAGCTGAGGAGATGTTTTCATATCACACTGTAACAGGCAGTGCAGAAAAGCAGAATCAGAAACGCAGGAGGGGCTGCAAAAAGCAGCTGAGGTGGAATTTTTAAACAAAGAGCAATTTAAATCTCCAGCCTTGCTCAAAATACTTGAGGATGTTTTTTGTTTGACTCCATAGAAAACAATGGTAATGAATGTAAAAGCAAACTACCAACACATTTATTCAAGGGTCTTATACAGAAAGACTAAAGATTGATTAAATATTTTGCCTAAAGTTTAAGATAGTGAAATTCTCAAGATAAACCAGAAGTTTGACAGCTTTATGGAAGTGCTGTCGATTTTTCACAGTTTGCTTACACTATCTTCTAGAAAATGCTTTTTTTCCTAAGAAAAATACATTTTTAATTAGATCCCACTGCTTTATTTTGATCAGAAACAAGTGACCAAAGGATATCATGTTCTCAGCAGCCCAGGAAAATTCAATCACTGCAGAAAGTCACAGAGAGCTACAGAAAAAAAGTTTCCTCATTCAGCACAACAAAGAACAGAAAGCAAGAATAATGGATTTGATAAGAAAAAATAATCCTGAAAACTCCAGGTAAAGAGAACAGAAAGGACATAAGGAATACAAAACTTCTTAAATTGTTTATGTAGATGAGGAGACATGTTTATGACTAATAGATGTTTCTAGACCGTTTTGTTTTTTTTCCAGGCACATCATCCAGGAAATAATATTGGTTGCTTGCTTGACCATATATCCGGGTTTGTAGAGGCAATAAAGATCCCAATCGTGCACCCTGAACACATTCTCCTACAAATGGTTTCCTCCAGCCTGGGCTCTGTGTTGTTACACCCCCCAAGGCCACGGGCAAAGCACAGCATCGAAATATGTGGATTCTCCAGGTAACAAAACAGAGGCTCTGCATCATTTCCAGAACCAACCCCCAGAGCTCAGCCCATGGCACCACCAGCCTGGTTTTACTGAAGGAGAAGCAGTAGGATTAGGTTGGGGCAGTGCCTGAGATGTGCATAAGATACAACAGGGAAATTCCAACTAAATACTAGGAAAAATATTTTCATGATGAAGGTGGTCAAACACAGGAACAGTGATGCTCTGCTGCCCACAGAGGCTGAGAACTCTGTCCTTGGGATCCTCAACTCCAAGCAGACGGGACCTTGAACAAACCAACACAACTTCAAAGCTGAGCCAGGGCAGCAGACCAAACAACTTTCAGAGGTCCCTTCCACCTCCACTCCCTCTGCTTTGCTGTTCCCTATCACAGTTTGATGGAAAAGTGAAAGGTGGGGGAGGGGCGAAAACAGTTTACTCTCAAAACATTCTTCTGCTTTAAAGCAGAGTGATGCAAAAGGTCAGATTATTAGATGAGGAAAGGAAAGAAATGTCATGTTCTACTTTCATTACCGCCCACTGTAACTTTACCGTTGGCTGATACTCACAAATACCAAGAGTTAGATAAAAGCTGTCTTGAGCTTCTGCTGACAGTGTTGCCTGTACTACTTGCTTATCTGTTAATTAAACATGATGATAATAGCACAATAATACAGTTCAGTTGTAATCTTCAGATCGTTCACCATCTCCCTTAGCAATGTGCATTAGCAGTGCCTGTGTCAGTGCAGGAAAGGTCTAAAAGTGTCAGAACAAAGTGGCTGGACACAGTGAAGAGTTCCTAGTGCTGCAGCTGAGTTTAGTCCAGTATCACAGAAATGCTGTGGTTTATTATCTCCATCAACATCGGCAGAAAGCAAGAAGCTGGCAACCCTCTGAGCAGTGAGGTTGGAGTCCATGAGCAGGGAGCCTGCCTGGCTTTTGGGCAGCAACACGTCTCAGCTGACAGGGAATGTGCATTTTCAACTCATTATTGGCCTCACTTTCAGCTTCTTTATTTCTAGCCTGAGGTAGCACGCTGCCCATAAGCCACAGGCTTAAGCTGCTCTAAACCCATAAGCTGCTACAAACAGTCACACACTCAGCACTTGCAAGAATTGCCAAAACTCAGATGTGAAAACACCCTCAGAGCACAATCCCTCTGTTTCAGTCAATTAAAAAAGTGATTTCTTTTGTGAACACTGACAAACCCAGAACTATGAGAAAGCCTCTAAGGCAATGATGCTGCAACACCAACGGTGTGGCAACAGTCAGTGGAAGGATCCATTCCTGTTCCACACAGATTCCTGTACTCTATAACTTCCATACATAAATAGTGTCATTATATGTTACCTTCTGTATTCCTGCCATTCCAGCCAAGCATGGCAAGGCCTGATGTAGTTTTCACAAGCTGCAAGCAACATAATTGACTTGTTTGCTTTTGTCCCTGTTCCCATTACCTTCACTATAACATTTACGAGACATTAGGAGATGAAAAATATACAGTCGTAATTCAAGCATAAAAAACCCTACAAAAACATTCCTAAGGCAGTAAGACGGATGTACACATAAGGGCATACACCATATTCTTGACAGCAGAGCTACATAAAAAAGAGAGCAACTATTGAAACAAACAAAAAAAAAAAGCCCAAACTGCCTGCAATTAAAAACGTACATGTGAAAGCATCTTCCTGTTTCCAGTTTTTCATACTTAGGTCTCCAAAGCAATGTCTTAATTATGCCAGAAAAATGTATCAGGGCAAATTAATACATCTGAATATTTTAAGTGCTACCATGATTGATTGTGATAACTCTGCTACCAAGGAACCTGAGCAAAATACACATTAGGACATTTTTAATGACTGCAGCAATATTAAATTCACCTTCAAACCAGAAAGCTCAGGAAGCAGCTTGTTTCTGCAGAGGAGAATAACTCAGTTTAAGTTGTAAAACTCACTTGAGAGGTTGCACAAAGACTTGGCTGCCAAACCCTCTCTGACTATGATTTTATTGGTAGCAGAAGTTTAAACCTTGGGTACTTCCACTATTTGCAGTCTCTGCAGCACATCCCCAAAGCTCAATGAATTCAGCATGCAATTACTTCCATGTGCTCCTAATTCTCAGCCAACAAGGAATTCCATGTAGGAACAGGACTTTCTGTAAACCTGCTGTTAGACACAAACCAAATCCATGTCCTGGATCCCAGGCACAGTGCTCAGAGTCCTGCAGACTTGAGTTCAGTACCAGGAATTCAGCAAGGCATGAAAAGCTGTGCAGTGTGAATCTAACAAAAACAAGATGTTCTGCAAGTCAATGAGAAAAGAGCTTATCTAAAGTCAGAGAGGATGGTGTCCCTTGAAACACTTCTCTCAAGGGGAAAAGAGTGAGATATAAGGGAAATCTGGGCATCAGTTTCCATTGAAACTTGCCTTCCTGAAATGTCCTGCTCATTAAGACTGCTCCCACTTGGAGGACTTTAGCTAAGCCAAAAGTGCTCGGGTTCAAATATTCTGGATTCTCTCAGTGAAGATCTGTTCCAAGCAATGTAAAATAGTTACTTCAGATCAAATGCTTTCATTTTATCTCCATAGCTTGAAAAGCCAATGCTCTACTTTTGAAATTAAACAAGTACGGCAATAATTACAAAAACACGCCGAGTCCAAAGATTTGGTTAATGTTTCTCAGAAAAGCCAAACAGCAGAAGAGAAATCCACAGTGAGGTTGCACGTAAGGCTGATTTTAGAGGCAACACAATCTTAAACAATTAGGGTATTCTACTTCAATGAGGCAAAGAAAAAAATCATTGCAGAACATTTAAAACTTCTAAGAACTGGTTTTGATTACTTCAATTTCCCTGGCTAGTTGATGATTAGTAATTATTTCAAGCTCCAAACACAACAGTGATTATCCAGCTACAGGTGTAGCTTGAACAAAGCAACAAAACCTCTCTCTGACCTCCCCATCCCTTGTCACATTGTTTATCTACATTTTCTTATTTTCAACTCAGTCTACTCATTTTTCCCCATTTTTCGAGCAACTAAAGAAATAAGGAAAAAAGGAAAAAGATCAATCTGCATGTTTGTCTTTTATTACACTGACTTTCAGGTTCGAAACACAATCAGTTCAGAAAGATATCAGTTCTCATTCTCTGTTTAACAAATAATGATTTCTCTCCACATCACTAATGGGGCCTGAAATTAAAATGGATTTGTAGTTGAACTCCTGTTCATACACTCGTGTCATCAATATCAGGCTTGCTCTACGAACAAGATTTATCTCAGCTATCCATTACACAGAGACAAGCTGCTTATAAAAAGCACCAGGCATATTCCCAGGAGTCCCACAAACAGAGCCAAACATCAGGGTTACATAAAGCTTGAGATTCCCCAGGACTTCTCTCATTGGGCTTATAAACCTAAAAATAGGTCAACCTTGGAATCATCTACTTCAGCTACTGAAAGCAAAGGCTTAATGCTGTAATTAGGGTTAAATCCTCGTGGAGGTTGAGTTTGTCTGAAATACCTGAAGTACATGGAGAGCACTGAAACCCACTTGGACAGGGGAGAGTCTGAGCTGTGAATCTGGAGCTCTGCTACAAACTGCTGCCAAGCCTTGCATTAGTGCAGGTAAGTAAAACACAGAGCAAACTGCACAAGGTGTGTTTTCTAAGCTGAGTCCAGGTAGTTCACTTACTTCCTGAGATCTCCCTTTCAGTGCTGGAAAAGATCAAGGTTATTTTACTTTATTTCCTTTTTCCAAATACCACATCACCTGAGCATTTTCAAAACAGCAGAGTATCCAACGAATGGGAGTGCCTGCACCTCGCTAAACACAGAGATTTTAAAAACCCTCAACTATTCCTGGAAATAAGTTACAGAGGAAATAAGACTGGGGAGGAAAAAGCTCCAGCAAACTATTTCAATCCTATCTGGGCTTTTTGCACAAATGAGAGTCTTCAAACAACCACTCTTCTCCCTCCCCCCACATCTATAATTCAGCAATGAGAGCTCTCCTTTCTTTGTACCTCAGGGATATGCTCATTTTAGGTCTATTTGGCATATGAAAATGAAAGGACTGAAAAAAAACCCCAGCAAGAAAACATCAAAGCTGAATTAAGGAGCATGCTGTATTCTAATGAATATAAAATGACTTCAAATAGGGACTTTCAACACCTTCTGTACGTGCTTTTTACAAGCTTATGACACATTTATGCCCAAAATTGCCCTACAAATTAAGGAAGGTACTCATCTTGCTTAGAAGCCCTGAAAGCAATCAGTAAGGAGACAAATATATGCAGCTTTTACCTGCCTACAAGACTGTTAAATTCTTTTAATAACCAGTGTAGAAAAAGTCTACACAGCAAGCCAACAACAAAAGAAGTCAAATTACATAAATAAGAAATGTTTATCACAAAGCAGAACACACAAAAAGCATAAACATTCTAAAATCATGCAGATTGTCTGGTATTGTTCCTAATGGCCTGATTCTAAGAATTTAATCCAGGACATACCTCCTGTCTCAAAAAGAGGTTGATTAGGTTAATGCAAGGGTACACAGCTGGTAAGAATATATCCTCTGAAAGCACGGAATGAAATGAAACCGATTCACAGGGGTCAACTATTTTACCAATAAGGTCCAACATTCTCCATCAAACTAAGCAGTTTATCATGGGATTACAAGGAGATTACTGAAATGCATCATATAAAAAACCCCTCTAAAACAGATTTTAACACAATGACAGCCTGTAAGGAGGTGAAAAATACAGAACCTGGTAAAAACCTTAGAGTCCCTCTACATATCATCTTCTTTCACTATTTTCACAAATATAGCAACTTCTACACATTATTATAGGATTTTAATTTCGATTCATTTTTTCTGTCTCATGTTACCAGCACTTACTAGTTCAGTATAAACCTGTTAGCTGAATATAGCAAAATCCTGCTTAATTAGGAACAGAGGACTGAAAAGAACCTCCAAGGGTAATTGAATCCAGCTCCTTGCTCCTGCTGGCAACCACGACAATTTTTTTTGGAAGGTCATATTGAAATCACTTGGTTTCTTGGTGTGCTAATCTCTTCAAAAAGCTATTCCTGGATAACTGTCTCCCAGTAGCCAAAAGATCAGCAATTTTCATCCTAAACTTCTTAACAACAAGGATATGCTTATTTGTCCCCAAATTAACACACGATCTCTGTCAGGAGGTACAAGCACTTCTGAGATAAAAAATGTCACTGGCAGCTTTAAGTGAAAAGAAAAAAAGCGCATGATAGAAACAAAAAGCTCCTCAGTGCTGAAATAACAGGCTGGCTTTTAAATGTACAACAGTTGTCTTCAATCCTCAGTGAAAAGGGATCTTCAGGATCTGTCAAGCAGTGCCACCAGTAAGAGCACAGCAGTAAACAAGGAGCAGGAAAGCAAGTGGTGCTGTCACCAGAAAGGGAGTTTATCACTGAGGAGAAAGAACAAAACTTTCAGAACTTCTGTTAGAGGACAATAAGCTCCCTATTAACAGTTTTGGGGTTTTTTTAGGAAAAAATCTAGAGCACATCATCTAAAAGACCTGAGGTTTTGCAACACTGTCAAGGAGACGCAGCTCAGAATAACCATAGTTACAAAACCTTCACCCTGCATGTGCAGAGAGCACTAGAGAGATTGAGAGATTTTGGAAACCACCCCATTTATTGTGGTTAGTTCATCAATATCTGCTGGCTGAAGTAAATCTTCTTTGACCATGTGAGTTCCTACATAAATTACCAAATGCTGCAAAATAAAGGACATATGCAGATAATGGAAATGGCTGGAAACACCAAAACTTTCCCCTCATTTCAATTCATGCTCTTTTAAATACCAAAAATGCTGTCACACATTTGAGTTTCATATACTTCCAAATCCTCCAGTTTAAAACTTCTCTTATTAAACACTGGCATTGACTTCTACTCACATTTAACAGTGCAAACTTCAAGGATAATATTTAAGTTTTCCAATTTAACACTGTCTCAAGTCTTCTTACATCATATATTTAAAGATATTAATAGAGGCCCTAAAAATAAGCATCACACAGAACATCCAGGAGAGATACCTAATACTCAACAAAATGCAGTCAAGGGGATGAGCTCTATGGCTATTTTTAGAAGAATAAAATTTTATTTTGTGTAGGAGTTAAAAGACTAATTAATTTTGTGAGAAAAGGAAAAGGTTGAAATCAAAGTACAGGAAACATGTTACCATGGGTTGACATGTGGGGCTGCACCTCCCCTGCCCTCCCTGGTTTGTGCCATCCAAGGAGGAGGTTTTGGCATCACTTATTTCAATATTTTGCTACATTTAAATTGTGGAGGAGAAATTGCAGTTACAATTAAAAATAACTTCACACAGACATAGTTGTATCTATGTTAAAATACTGTATAAGTATAATGTTTCAGTGTTTCACTGTCAAAAAAACAGTGGCTCATCATCAAAATCAAATACAAAGGAAGGCTTCACTTAAACATTTTGGCTTTGATGTTATTTAAAATTAAAATAAATAATCAAGAAATAAATTGATACATTTGAGAATTGAGAATACTGCAGGACGTTTCTGAAAGTGAGTTTCAATAATACCACTTTTTAATTTAACAACCTTGCACCTGAGTTTATGTAAATGACTAAGTCAAAAGAAAAATAAATCACCTTAGAGCTCTTCCACAAACAGAGTGGTAACAGCACAGAAATAAAACCCAATTGCCTTCATTCACATCAGTGTGTAAGCACTTTTGAGATTGGTTTTTGGTAAGTAAAATAACTTTTCTGAAACATTCTACATATGGTCAGACAAAGCAAGGCTCAGTGTATGGACAGCTTTTGTTACCCTCACTATGAAAGTCAGGATAAGAAAACTTCTCTATCTTGAAGTCACCTACTGAGAGAATAACTGACAAAAAGGAAAGAAAGGAAAACATTAACATGAGGAAAAAAAAAAAAAATCAAGCAAGAGTACTCCCACAATCCACACAGAGCACAGAGTTCAGTCAAATATTTAACGATTTCCAATACCTCCGAGTGTTAACGGGAAGGGAAAACAGGTGGTTTAAATCACCTTTTTAATTCTTGTTACAATTTCATAAATGGAAATGTAACCCTGTCAAATAATGCACTGGAATTTCTAACGAGATGGCACACAGGTAAGGCTCGTTCAGAGCTCCCTGCACAGAAACCAACATTCCAAATCCCAAGCACAGCTTCTCTGGTACCAAGATGCAGCTGGCAGTAAAAACAGCCCTTAGTTAATTATTTCTAAAGAGTAGTAATTAATTCCTGGGGAAGGTGGAGTGGATTCCTCCACATCTTCCTATGCAAGATATTCGAAGTCTTACCCTTAGAATCATGAAGGCTGGTTCTGTTGGCAGAGGTGCTCTATGTGGAAAAGTGAGAAATCCTCCTTACAAGCTAAAGATGGCATGGCCCTAAAGTGTCAGTTCACAAATCTTTTAAATAGATATGAGAAAGAAAATGGATTGCAAGTATAATGTTCATTTTATTCCTTTAAGAATGGATAAAAATCTGAAAAAGCAAAGTAAGTGAGGGCTGGAGGCAGCAGTCCTAAGAAAGTGATGATTTCTGAACCAGGCATGTTCAGGTGCCCTGGCAGAGCCACCCACAGAGGGATGTCCTGTGCAGACACACAACTCCTCAGCTTCTCAGACAGGTTCTACAGCCTGTGGTGCCACAGCTCCACTGGCACCTGCACTACCTGCTAAGGTCACACTGGGCCTCTGCCAGCTGCAATTCCCACAGGAATTGCTGTGCCTACACCCTGTGCCTCCCCAGCCTCAGCTCTCCACAGCAAAACTGGAAACACGCTCACAGTGTTCCATCAGGGCTGGGAGGGGGTTGGGTCATGTCACATTAATCTTGGGTTACTCTGAGTATTTCAGATCCATCCTGCACCTACCCCAGTGAAGCTGCACTTGCACAGCACCAGCTGCTCACGGGATCCCTGGTGCTGATAAACATCACACAGACCTGCCCTGGCATGTCCAACCACCTTCCAACACTGATATGAGGGTGGCAGAGTTTTCCCTATACGACATGTCATAGAAGATATTCTTCCTTATAACATATCCCTAAATAAAAGGCTGTAATGTCATGATATGCAGGGAAAGGGTGCCTGGGTTATTTTTAGCCCAGACCAGCTGACTGTTGGGAGTTCAGTGTGATTTGAGAGTAATAAACCAAAATGAATCTGATAGGAAAGCAAGGAAAAAGATGGAGGTCAGATAGAATTTCATTATAAATTTATTCCTAATTACAATATTAAATGACTACACTTAGCATTTAAAGACTCAAAAAATTGCTCCAGAATACATTTTTATAATATTTGTTTATGTGAAGTGACTGCTAGAGGCAAGGGAAAATAGCAGAAGCCAAAGATCTTGTTATTTACTAGTTTCATTTTTGATGGAATTCCTTCCATACAAGGCTTTAATGAAATTAAACAGCACAAATTACATTTCATTTATTGCTACTAAAAAAATATGAGTAACTGAAAAAAAAAAGAACCCACACAAAACAACCTTCTTAAAGACTCAACATGATCTAGAAATGTTTCATTTCAGATATAATCTGCAGAGCGAAAAGGGGGTGAAATAGAAAAGTGAATGTTCTCAAATTCATACGAAACAACATCCTGTGGAAGTTTCAGTTTCTTGGAATGCATTCCTGCTCAAAGTGTGGCATCCAAAGTGTTCTAACAACACAGATGACATGTAAAGTGTAAACTCAGCTGATGGCACACTGCAGGAGCCACTCCTGCTCCCCTAGAGATGCCCAGGCAGGTTCCCAGCCCTCCCGTTCCTGGCACTCACCCTCTGCCAAGACTCCTCCTGTTCCCTCTTCCCTGCTTCCTGTTCCTCAGTTCCTTCTCCGTGTTCACAGGAATAACTTTTGTAAATTCAGGGCAGGTAAACTCTTGCCAGGCACAAATCCCTTCCAGAGGGGGAGAGAAGAGAATCAGCCCACACAAGTTTCATCCCACAACTCCCTGGGCTGTAGGGGCAGGGAAAGGCAGGGCAAGCCAAGGCACTGCAGGTTGAACTCTGCCCTGGCACAGGCTTTTACCATCTCCAAGGGAAGTTGTGGGCTCTCCCTCCAGCTTGAGAGCTGCTAAACTGGGAAGAATCTGGTTTGAATTGAGGTCAAAAGGTGTGACTCCTGACATCACTTCTTTTCATCCAGGAACAAAGACTTCTGGAACTAAGAGGGTTTATAGCACTATCATATACTGCATTTTTAATATATCCCTGTTTAATTCCATCAACTTCAAATAAGGAAACAACCCAAAGATGGTGATAGCACCCTGAATTTGTTGCTATCTGCAGAAATTAGTTAGTATAAATAGTTTTCCCAGGCTTTTTAAGAGGCAGCTGTACCAAGTTTCCACCAGAATCAAAGTCGCCACGACATGAGTTTACTGCACCATTGTCCCTTGCAGAGGGGTTGTGACAATATCCTGCAACCATCTCGGGAGGTTTTCTGAAGAAGCTTCGTCACACATTTTAATCTTATTATCTGTAAAGATGGAACAGCATCTGCAACAAGCTTTTCAAACATTCCTTCTCTAGGAACAGAATTTGGTGACGATAACAAGATTCTCTTAGCATGACTGGATAAAATTTTACTGTGTTATCATGACCCAAAAACAGTGCCATGCTTTAGAAGGAGGGTTCAAAATTGCAGAAATATAAAATAAAACACACTCCAATCTCAACACGTGTTTGCCACTTCAGCCCTTGCACACACCCTGTCAGCTGTGAACAGGGATTTAGCAAAGCCAGGGTAACAGACACCATCAATAGCCTTAACGATTGCCAAAAAATCTCAGACTTGCATGGATTTCCTAAGTTAAATCCTATAATGGACTAAAACAGAGGAAGCAAAGCACTGACTTCCCAACTTAAATACATAAAATCTTTTAACTATGAAATCAGAACTTAAATTTACACCTGTCAAGCCACTGATAAAATGACAACACTGGAGCAGCAACGGTTGGGTCTGACATGGGCAGGGTTATTGTGGTTTACACAAGCTGGATCAGTGCCAGCTGAGTGGATGATCTTAGGAACACATTAATCAGGAGCAAGGAGCCTTTGAGAAAGGCATCCAGTGCACCTTTGTTCTCATTTTAACAACCCTCGAGTCACAGAGCGTCCTAGAGAAGGCAGAAGAGGTTTAGATGAGAATACACTTCCCCAGCAGAAAATCAAATGGAAGAGTGAGAAAACAACTCATTCTTCAGGTGTAACAAGTCAAAAATAATTCCTCAGTCAAAGCCAAAATAACTGAATCAGCTCCTAGGCAATGACCTCCTCTGAAATACTTTCCTTGAAAAACTGTAACTTCCCATCAGCCAAAAAACTTGCACCTTGTTCTGCAGAATAAAGACCAGACATGGGAGAAGTTCTGCTCAAGCAACACTGTACAGACAGATTATTGTATCACTGCTCAGAATTGCAGGGTTGTTCTTATTCTGACTCATCCCTTTAATATTCATACTCCTTAGGACCAGGATCTTGTGAAGCATAAATATCTCTTTGCACAAGACTTTGTACCACAGTGATGAAAACCAAACCAAAACAAGTCCTGTCTCACATTTCTCATGTCCTTGATCCAACACAACTTGTGTAACCCAAGCCCCGTGTTTTAGAGGTGGAGACAACATTAGTCTAACATACAAATGAGACTTAATGCAACTCCATTTTTAATGTTTTGAAGAGCCTTAAATCAATGACAGAAATGCAGAGTGTTGCTGTCTGAAAACAACATTTTTAGCTTGAACACCATAAGCACGTCCTGATCTGCAAGTCCAGGTGTGAAGAGGCAATGCAGACACAGGTTAATTAGCAAAACTAGAACATCTGGATTCCTGATAAATTTCTGCCTTTAAAACATATCAGTAATGTACAAATAAAAAATTGTGTTATCAGAGATCTTGGTGTCTTCTCAGGAGACAGCCTGTAGATTTAACTCTAAAATAAAACATCACCCTTCACAAAGGGCTCTTTTTCATAAAAGTAATCTGGAGGCACAGAATCTTAAAAAGCACGTTGGTTTAGTGCATTCATCTAGAGAAAGCCCATCAAGACAAACCCCATTTTGGACACAGCTGGGTTGAAGCTTTGACATTTTACACTGTTCAATAGAATTCTTGTGGAAACTGGTCTCACGACATAACTTAACACAAAAGATCTACAGAGAGAGGTTTCCACATCCCAACTCGACTTGAAAGCAATTCACATTTAAAACCATTTTAAAACTGACTAAGTTTGGAGCTATTATGCAGCTACTACACATGTTAAATAATAACCAGTGTTCTACCTCTTCTAAAACCAAAGTCCAAAATATGCATGAGCAGAATGATTTTTTTTTCTATTTTCAGTCTGAAATTTTTGAAGGTTTCGTTACTGAGAGTGCTGAAAGAAAATGATGTTTTATCCTGAGTTAACAAGCAAGGCAGAGCTCATTATCTTCCTTCAGGGCTCCCATTCCAAGTGCCATGGCAAGGTTTTGCCAAGTCCTGGTGCTGGGAGGGACAGGTGAGTGAGGCCTGAGCTGCTTGTGCAGTGTGAGATGTGAGGAATAAACAAGCTGGAGCTCTGGGCCACATGATAGGGAGCTCCAGAATTAGGGCATGATGTTGTAAAACAGCAGGACATCAGTTTCCAGGAGCAGACATGTGGCCTTGAAAAGCATCCTCATGGCAACATGGATGAGGCCATTAAAGCAAATTAATAAAATATCAAAGTTGAGCGCTAAGCAAATGTTAAAGAGTGGATTTGTGGCTGAATGTCCTCCTTTGGAATGCACAAATCAAGTCAGCATTCCTGCAAAAAATAAGCAGGCAACATACCAAGCCAAATCGAGATTAAATCATGAATTATAAGCAACTAAAACCTGCAAGTTTTAGCTGTTGGAAAACCACACACCCCTTTAGGCTGCTGCCCACCAACCTGCACTGGGGCAGATTTGACCAGACAGAAAGCCCAGACTCCAGAATCCATTTATGCAACAGTCAGAGACAAAACACTTGGAGAGGAGCCACACGAACCCAAGCCCACCAAGGTCTGCTTGGATTTCTGAAAAGGGCTCATTCACATGGCCCACACTTGGTTGTTCAGCACAGCTGTTTCCAAAGCCACTCCCCAGCCTAGTCATGGTTTTCCCACCCTGTTTCACAAAAGATTTTAACATATTTCCAACAGATGCGTTTTGTACTCCAGTAATTTAGTGATATTTCCTGATGACTGGTTAACACAAAAGCTGTAGCTGGTTGATCCAAAGATTGCATCTGTTACCCTGCATCTCGCCATCAGGTCAGAATGAATTTCTCACTGCAGAA
The DNA here is from genome assembly GCA_013399895.1 of Serilophus lunatus. NCBI lineage: Eukaryota > Metazoa > Chordata > Aves > Passeriformes > Eurylaimidae > Serilophus > Serilophus lunatus. The sequence goes on from VXBA01001420.1 coordinate 1,692,476, forward strand.
AGAGACACCACAGAAGAATGAATTACTCTGGTTTTAAGCCTTAACCTGGGGATAAATAATTAACTATCTCTTGCAACAAGAGCTTGAATTCAGGGTTCCATTTTTTCCAAATGCGATGCAATAGGGGAAGGAAAAGTGCCCAAAATCACAACCTGAAAACCAACTTTGCATTTTCTTAGCAATATTACAGAGAGCCAACAGAAAGTATCTCTTGATCATTTTCTCAAGCAAGATCATCCTCCTTCCCATTCTCATTTCTGTGATCCTCTTAATTCAACTGTGTACAGTAAAGTAACTGTGAAAGGCCTCATTCATCCTAAAACTCACCAGGAACTGCAGGCACAACTTGATTTAAGGAGCAGTTAAGGAACAACACACACCCCAGAACCACCACCTGAGCTTTCTGTACACAAACAGCACAGCAGAGAAGTCACACATTCCATGACAAGGACTTACCTACCGAGAACAATTTTAAAGTGTATCATTTTCTGCTCCTTTGATAATTGTATTCTAAAGTAATAGGGGAGGGGATGAAAATAAATCATCTCCATATCATTAAGCCTGGCAGAATTCTATTTGCTGAGAAATGCAGCTGTAGGCTTTTCCTTACAGGGCCAGCACTGTATCGTGGTAAAATCATACAAATGATTTCACATGGTGTATTCCTGTGTCACACACAGGGGAAGAAGCCATTCTCTGAGTTATGTAGGAAGTGAGAGCTGCATCTTCTCAGTAATGCCTCTTAATTACTGTTACAGGAGATGATTGCAATGAGAATTTTTTTGGTGTGGTCCATAAGTTGGCCACTTTCTCCTCATGAGGGATATGCTGCATCCAGTGAACATTTTAGGTGGTGTTTACAGCCCTGTCTTTACATACAGCCATAACATGCATAATTCAAATTATATCAACTATTTATGTGACAGAATATTTTTATGTAAAACTTCGGGAGACATTATCATGTTATCAAATTGAAATTTCAATACTGAGCTCAAGCAAGTAATTTCCACTTCAAAAAATACATCTGGAAAGTGAGAGGGAAAATATGTGCACATATCAGCACATCTCATGTCTCTCTAGGTTACTAAACCTTCTGTATCAAGGGCAACTCACTTTACTAAATATTAAAATAGAATTCTGCATAATGTGAGGCTTCAGTTACTCAGAGGATCTCGCACTGCAAATAAAAATAAGCATTAAAGCCTCTACTATTAACTACAGATTAAGGTCATATCCCAACAGTTGTTCCATACAGAACAATGTAACAGATAAATGTTCACTGTCCATGATACTGATCCATTCACACAAAGTAGCTCCCAAGATCCATTAAATCTTCAAATTTATTAGCTCCACATGAGTAGGACCCTTACAAAGAGGACCCCTGACTGCAGAACTGGTGGCAACTGTTTGGGAAGTTCTGGAAAGGCATCAGTTAGGCTCCCTGCTGGTCAGCCTATTTTCTACTCCCTGCACTTAGAATTTGATGGTGCTAAAATTAACCTTACTGATTTTATCACTGATTTCCTTTTCATTTTGCCATGTTAAATGTCAAGTGATCCAATGTCTGACACTGCCCTTTTAATTATTACAACAAAAGCTTAAAGATGACACACACGCATCCCCTCAGCCCTTCAAAGTGAGGCTCAATAAAACACAGGCAACAGTAAGAATTCAAAGGTCAATATTTGCATAAGTTGAATAAAAGCCAAGAAAGAACAAGATTTATTAAAAATTTAATTCCACAGTAAGTCCTACAATTAGTAGTCTTTCTAATGTATTGATTTAAATTACAATATAAGCTTCATGGATAGTGTTTAGGACTTCATTAAAATTTACTGAGCATATTTATCAAAGCTTCTTGCAGAAAGCTAGTTATAAATCCTTGCATAAACCCAATTAGACCTCCAAAATACGTTAATGATCTATGAAGTCTTTTATTCCCTTCATCAATCTTAAACTAAACATTTACTGAAATAATCAATACTTCAAAGATCTGCTGTGTCCATAAATTCAAGGCCTTGCATCAATGAATTTGTTCACTCAATACCTACTCACACCCACTTTTATTGTTCTCTAATCAGGAGTCAACAGCACTTGAGATGACGGGAGCAATAAAAAGCCTTGAGAATTTATATGCCCATTTGGATGGTTGGGGTGTTTGAAAACCGGAGCTGGCGTTGCCTGTGATTCTAAAAATACACAACACCCCACCATAGACCCAGAGAAGCTCAAGGCAGCAGCAGGAAACAAAGGAATTTGAAGTCAAAGGCCTTCTACAGCAACCAGGAAAGGGATGCCATGGTGACAAAGGTTTGTCCTCCCTCTTCTCAGAACAGAAACGACTATTATCAAATATTTCACAGTACTCTTATTACCTTTCCCATTCTATTTATAAAAAAACCTGGACCAGGACAAGGCATATTGAGCAGTGTCAAAGTCAGGGCTATCTGCTCTGTTTGATCTGTCCCAGGCTTGCAGGGCTGTTCCTCCTGGTTGAGGAACTTTGAGGAGAACCCCTGGAACTGATAGGTCTTGTCTTCAGTGTGTTTGTTGTGAAGAATCCAAACCCACAGGAACTATGCCAAACATTTGCTGCCATGAAACAGTGATGCAACATTGAATAAAATATAAGCCTTAAATATTTGTTGCATAATGCATCTGTAATCTGACACAAGCCTCGGGTTCCACAGAAATCTTACAAATAAGCTTTGCTGCCTTTCACACGACTGAAAACAAGGGCAGGCATCAGTTTTACAGATTCATCAGGCACACCTGGACTCCTAAGGCAGCACAAACCTCTCAGAGCTCAGTGAGACAACTGGGAAGGGCACACAGAACAGCAAATGTAAACCCTGGAAGCACAGCCTGATGTGCAGCTGCACATCCATCAGGACACAACTCAGCTTCCGAGGAAAATGGGTAACACACACCCAACTCTTGCACTTCAAAGCCCTCTTCAGTGACTACTCAGGTATTCTGAGCTGTGTCCAAACTAAATAAATAATAAAATGCTGTTTTTCTCTCTTCTATCTGTAATCTTGTAACATTTGCCTCAGTGGCAAATACACAGAGGGGAACTGAAAAATACCCACACAGAGGAGTCTCACCTATTGCTTTCCACTGCACCCACACCATTTGTATTAACAGAGAAGTTCCATTTTATAAAAATACATCCAACAGATGTATTTTTTAAAAGCTGATGACAAGAAAGGAAGATATAAAACTGACATACTTGGAATGCTCTCAATTTGAATTCATTTAAAGTAAAAGTTAGCAAACAAGGTAGGAGCAGTCCAAAATCTGACTAATTTTACAGCATGTCCCAAATTCAATCAGCTAACCTGCCACGATGGAAAACCAGGAAAAAACCTGTATATATCCCCTTATAATAAACTCTGTTGCTAAGTCTGTTTCTATGTTTATTGTAACAGGATTATATTTTAACATCTCCTCTGAGACAAACAAGTTCAGGGCATTGTTAGGTTGGAATCTATTCATTTTCTACAATTTTGGAACAGGAGAAAATGGAGGCGCCCAGAACCTGTCAGCACCTTGCAGGATGTCACCTTCAGCACATAAAAATTCTCTGTGGATCAAAGCCTGTGTGCAAGAAATGGGAAACTAGTTCAGGTAAGAGGCTGTAGAGAACAGGCAGCAGGTAACACCTCGCCCAGGGAATCAGGAGATGCCAAAGAAATGCAGGCAGGGTGAGAGAGGAGCAGAAGGAATGACAAGCAAAAAATAATTGAGGGAGATCATTTTGCACTTTCCAAACGTTTGTTTCACCTTATCTGCAGGGAAAGTGATAACAATGCAGATCCTGATTCCCGACACCAACGTCTTAAGAAACAAAGAAACATAAAATCAACTCAATAAAACACCAATGACTTCTCATAAGATAAAGGTTATTTCTGCACCCTCTGCCAGAACAGAAAGATTCACCTTTTTTAATATTAAAGGCTCACTTCTTGAGAGCAAAAACACTTTGAAGTGGATTCTGGCTGATGTCCCAGTGAGTAAAAAAACAAAATAATAAACCCACACAGATTAGAAGTTGAAAAAAGAAGATAAACTACTATTCAACTCATCCTTGTACATGAATAATGGTTTGTTTACTAAGGAGCTAAAATACCACATTTTAGCATAAATTCCTGAGAAGTTAAAAATGCTGTTAATTTTAAGGAAAAAGAAAAGTACTTTGGAAAGAGAGTTACATTGGGAATAGCCTTCACCACTCTTCAAAATGAGAATTTCTCTCTACAGTCTGTACCTTGTGACATGTACTTTTCCCACATTTAAGAGGAAAATAAGGAAGGCCAGTATTCAATCCAGTTTCTTGAGTCACTAATCTTTTATTCTAAGTAAAGACCCTCATGCACATCACAGTGGCTTCAAAACCCAAGCACACAGAGCCCAATTTCTAAACATCCCAGTCTTGTAGATTTTACATTTGAAAAAGATTCATTAAATTGCCACAAATATTCATTGTGCCACCGTTTTAAGGATCATTTGGAGCAATAAAAACATTGAATTTTCAGAAGCACAACCTTCATAAAGTTTGGCTCCAGAACAAATTACAACTTCCAAATGCAATTACAAGCCTCACTCACCTATATGCAAATGCTTGCAATGCAGAAATTCCAACAGCTTTATCCAATTCTTTTAATTGAAGCCAAAGAAAAATAAGGGGAAATCACTGCAACTCTGGTTAAAAATTACCTTCTTTTTCCTGAATATGGCTACTTTCTTAGCAAAAGTTAAAAAGAAAATAACTCAATTATTATAAAAGGTAAATAAAGCCTTGAATGTGCCACCTGAGCAATTTGTGTTGCTCACTGTCCATCCATTGCCAATTCTGACAGTGGAAAAACCTCTTTATGTGATTGGAAATGAAGAGCAAGTGTTTTCTAAATTTTGACTAAATTCTAGTATTATCTAGAATTCTGCAGATTCATTTTAAAAACTAAAAAGTAGCAAATTAAGAAGCAGCAATGACCACATTTTTGGTGTCTCTGGACAAACTTGCCTTTGTACTTCAAACAGCGTATTTCTGTATCAGTCTAAATAAATTATTAATAAAAAAACTTCTATAAACTATAGGGCACTGTCAAAAATAATAATTGCGGTAAACTTCTACATTTCTAAGGTCATATTCCAAACTTCTAATGAAGATTATTTGATAAAAAGATTTTAATTAATACAGTAATGTAATTTCAAAATATCAGTGAAGTCACAAGGAGATAACCTGAAAAAACCCCAGTGTGCCTGCAGAGCCTCAGACTCTCAGTTATGGAAGTGCAGAAAGGAACCAAAAATCATCTTGTAAATCCAATTCTAATGAAGAAATCAGAGGAAATGACACTGAAATGCACAGAAAGAGTCGCACACGTGTTTGATGCCTGACTTGGAAGGTGACAGTTATGAATCACATTTATGGAAGGCATTATTCATAAAGAGCTGCAATTGTGGAATTAACAGCTGATAATCAGCTCCCAAGCACTCCCAGCCTCTGCAAGTCTTCAACAGGCACTGCTGGAAACAGTTGGAATTACAATGTTCAGCATTTACAAGAATTTAAAAACACTTAAAGGGTAGTTCCTGTTATTAATTATCCACAAGAGACTCCTTCACTCCTAGATTTTCATGCTTTCTACTACAGATGTAAAAGCTCAGCAACTGAGCCTAAAGTGTTTATTAAATAACTTATTATTTCTACCTTTTACCCTAAAGAGAAACAACCCACAAAAGCAAACGTAAAAGAAATAATTATCAGTGCATCTCAACAGGGAAATCTGTTTTCTTCATCTCTCTGCAACTTTCTTTCCAACATTTCATTAAATTCTGCTCATGGCACGAGTCACTTAAATTCACAGAAATCTTGTATAAAATGAACACCATATGTGGCTGCATATCAGCAGCTGATGTGCAGTATTATTTTTCCCTTTGCCTTGGTGTAAAGAATATGCCAAACTTTATCTTGCCCAGGACTCAAAGTAGTTTTTCTGTCAGCTTGGGATGAGCTATCACTCCCACATGTTTAATTAGGAGCTGAAGAGCTTCACAGAATTACATCCAGGCCACTGAACAGTCAGTTTCTTTTAACTGGAACACACTGCTGGGATATTTAACTGATTTCAGTAAACAAAAAAAACCTTCATATGTTAGAAGTGTGGGAAGGGGGAAGATGGTTTTGCTCTTGAACTGTAATATAAGAAAAAAATTGCTTCAAGGTAAGATTTAATTATGTTCCAGTTTTGATGAGCACAATAGCACCAAGGAAATCTGCAAAAGCAGAAATACAATGGCATATTTATTTTATTGCCATGTTCAGTTTTGAGTAGATTATATAGTGAATTGTGTATTGAGCCTTGAGAATCATAAGAATCATTGAAGAGACCTTCAAAATCATAGAATGGTTTGGGTTGGAAGGACCTTAAAGGTCACCTTGTTCCAACCCCCCTGCCATGGGCAGGGACACCTTCCACTATCCCAGATTGTTCAGAGCCTCATCCAGCCTGGCCCTGGAGACTTCCAGGGTAAGGGAATCTACAACCTCTCTGGGAAAGCTGCTTCAGTGCCTTACCACCTTTTCAGTAAAGAATGTCTTCCTAATATCTAATCTAAGCCTGCCCTCCTTCAGCCAAGGCTGCTCCTATCCCTGCACACCCTTGTGATCGAGTCCAACCCGCAGCACTGCCAAGGCCACCACTGCACCATGTCCTCAAGTGCCACATCAAACACCCTTAAATCCCTGCAGGGACAGTGACTCATCCCTTTCTATTCAATATATAGAACTCTTTGGTGATGCACATGACTGTAGTAACAGAGAATCCTCACCGACACCTTCTCTCTCCTGACACAGATGTCCTGCTGTCCCTTCTATCAGTGATGCTCAGAGAACATCCCTCCTTCCCAGCACAGAAAGCATAACCTGCTTTTATCAGGGAATGCTCCAACAGGGACACATTTGAACAGGAGAACAGTGCTGGGAACTGGGCACCAGTTCCAGGGGGTTTCTGTCTGATGAGCTCCAGTGTGACTCACAAACCCTTCAGCACCTGGAGGTCATTAAATGTGCTGCTGTAACAGCTCAGTTCAGCAGCACTCAAAGAAAATTCACTCTCCATGATCCAAGACCACCCAGCAACACAGACCAGAGCATGGTGAAAGAAGGGAGGAGCGGGAGACACATTTCCAAAGGGCTTTCCTGGTCTGATCCAACACTCATCAAAACTCAAAGAGTTGCCCATGGCACTGCTGTTCCCAGTAAAAACTCAGGGCAAGGGTAATCTCTCAGAGTTCACCTGAGGATTAGGGAACAGAATCTCAACTTTCACTAGTATCAGCAGTTAACAGGACCATGTTTCCTCTTCAAATGGGTCAGATGTTGCAGGACAGCCAAGGGAAGGGAAGAGCAAATAAATAAAAGCTGACAAGACAAATACATAACAAGCATCTTATCTGTCTCTATGTCAAATTATCTGCAGATCATTAAAATTACTGCCCTTTCAGAAGTGGTCCACAGTTACACAGTCCACAGATCAGGCTGAGGGCAAAAGGCCATCAGAAAGGACAGAGCTGGCAAGAGGAACTGTGGAAGCTGCCTGTGTGTAGACACAGTTTACGTTCCCCGGTGCTGGTTTTACATTTTTTGGGGGGTTGTGGTGTTTTTGGGGGGTGTCTGGTTTTTGCTCTGGGAGTTCCATTTTAGAACAGATACCTCCAAGTTATAAACATGAAAATATACTTAAAGCAGTTCCCTTGTCAAATTTCATGCTGACTTTTAAGCTCCAGAGTCACCATCAACAATCACAGACCTCCACAGAATTCATTTCCCAATCCCAGGCTTACAGAAACATTAGTGAATGTAAACTGCAGCACATGACTAATAAATAAAGAGCCCAAAGAAAGACACCCACATTGTTCAAACTGTGGTCTTTAATCCCCCATCTTACCACAAAAATGATAATGATGGAAGAGAAGCAGTTCTGACAAAAAAAGAGGAACTTGTTTTCTGTCTTGTCCATCCTTTGGCAATAACATTTCCAAGTAAGGAAGACAAATTATTTTTATGAAAAGTAACATAACAATACAATAGATTTTTCTTAGGGTTTTGTTGGTTTGGGGTTTTTTTGTTACAAAGGAAAATAAAGTTTGTAAAATGAACAAGAAATTGAAAGGGAAACACAGCTATCAGGATGGAAAACCAAGAACTAAGCATGACTCATACATAAAGAATAAATGGTGCTGCTTCCCTTATAAATGTTATATCAGTACTAAGGAGTGATAAAAACTTGCATGCCAGCCAGGTTAGAGGGGATCAGAGGTTTTTTTTCAAATTTTTAGATCAGAGAGAGCAATAAAAATTAGTTTCTCAACCACATCTCTACAGAGAGACCTTTAATACAACATTTTTAATGAAAATACACGATTTAAAACAGAGGTGGCATCAGTGGGCTCTTTGGTCTTTTTCTTGCAGAAGAGAAGTAAAGAACTAATAGATAAGAGATAAACAATGCAGAGGAAATGAAGTGCTGGTTTGATGTGTCAATGCAGGGATATTTGAACATTAAAAACCTCATAAAATCCCCCCATTTTCATTTTTGGAGGAGGAATGACTAGAGGTGCCTTTCTTGCTCAGAGGCAGCAGCATTAGGAGGCACACCCAGCATGGCACAGGCTATTCCAAAACGTTGGCACAGCAGTCAAAGGCAGAATTCAACATTCCTGTGAAAATTCCCTGAAAATAAATTGAGGGAAGGCAGGGAAAACCAGTGGAAAGAACAATAGTTGCACAGATTAGCAAAACATAATGATCTGCTTTAATTGATTTCTCTAATTTTTATTTATGTAAATTAGAAAACAAACGTGAAACTCATCCTTAGCTCATTATTATCCTTAAGCCAAATGCATTTCAAAGCTGAACTACAGCAGGAGATTGCACTTCATGAGCCATGAAAATGAGGGAAAACTTGCCTTTAAGAATTTTGACCATTTATGAGAGAATTAACAACAGGCCATTAATCAGGACTATGAGTTGATCTCATTTATATCACTGTAACTAAAAATATTTTTGCCTCAAGAAATCTGATGAGCCTTCAGTGCTAAACTTAAAACAACCACTAAACACACATAAATGCACGTTCTACAATGTTCATACTTCACACCTTAATGAGTTTCTATTTATTGAGCTGTGTTCCTCAGAAAGAAGATTTCTTACAAATGAAACAGAAAGAAAAGCAGAGGTTACACTCAGAGTACAACAGTCAGTATCAAAAGAATGATGAAGCCAAAATTTAACTTAATTGCTGGCTTAATTTAAAGTCTGCTTTCTTAAAAGAGGAACTTTCAGGCTGTGGCAGATTGAAAAAGGTTTAAATGATTCTATTTTTCAGGTTCCTCCTGTAGGATTTCCAGGTGCACTTCAGAGAAAAGCTTTCAGTGTTACAGACAGTTTGTTGGCCTGCTTGACAATGTAAGAAAACAAAACCAAGTCAGAACTCCCTGAAATGATCCTACCATCGTGTTTTCACTGCCACAAAGCCCATCAACAGCAAACACAAACCAGCAGAATTGGAACTCCTGTTTCAAAAGCACAGAATTTTAGAATAGTTTATGTCTCTATAAATCCACAATAAAACACAAATAGCAAACAGCAAAATTTTTCCTAATAAGAGGATGCGATAAAAATATCCCAGAATCATTTCAGGATGGAAAAGCTCTCCAAGATCAGAGTGCAGCCTGTGACTGACCACTCCTTGTCCCCCAGCCCAGAGCACTCAGTGCCACATCCAGTCATTCCTTGGACACCTCCAGGGATGGGGATCCAGCACCTCCCTGGGCAGCCCCTTCCAAGGCCTGGCCACCCTTCCATGAAGAAATTCTTCCTGAATCCTGTCCCCAGGAGAAAGTTAATGCAGCTGAACTCTTCCAAGTTCATTTGCAAATTCACACTTCACCAAAGACAGACATTTCCCACTGATAATTTATGATCCCACACCCTTCCCTCTCTGAAACACTCCTGCAGCAGAATTCTGCCTCCTCTCCATCAAAGAGCAAATTTGAGCTCCTGGCTGGGAACCCAAGCAGCCATTCTGAGTATCTGGTTGCTGGTACATACAGCAGCCACACTCAAATAAAACACACACATTAAGAAAGACAAACTGCCTCGGATGGGAACTGCCTCTTGCTGAGCATCCTTGTGGTAATAATGCAATTGCACCCTGACCCTCTGCCACCTTCATGGCATTAAAACCATAGTAAAATTTAATTTATTGTGCCTTGCAAATTCATAGGCATCCCATAAAAATAGGAAGGTATTAAAATGTTTTGCAAGAAATTTTTTTATAAAACAAATAATAATAATTCTCTTCAATTACAAAGAACTCATTTAATTATCTTTATGTAATGCTGAGGCTGAACATTACAGTAGAAACAGACTTTGAAATCCAAACCCCAAAATGACTATTTACAATTGAAAACCTGTTCTAAGGCTCAAAGCAAGCCCATGGTCCAAACTCAGATCATTTCAGTATAGCATTACATTTCAATTCAAATAAAATCTATATCCAAACATAAAACATCTTTGTTTTGAGAGCAGCTCTTAAAAATAAAACTAGAACTGTATTTTGTGTGATGTTCTTTTAAGGGAAGTTTTAAAAATATATAAAAACATATTAAATTTCCTGCAATATTTCATACTGCATAAAAGCAAAGAATTTTTGTTTAATTAAAGAATTCTAATGCAACTGTTCATACAATAATTGGAGTTTCTTAGAGTAGAAATGTCGTTTGAGGGTGACTTCCCTGGGCCTTTCCTCTTCCCTTCAGGAATTTCAAACAGCTTTGGAAATCATAAAACCACCCAACTCCAAATCCTCAAGTTTCTGTCAAGTGGGATTTTACAACATTCTTGAAAACAGATTTAGAAAGCTTCTTATAATGAAAACACTGACAGACCAGGAACTCCAGTTATTCTAAGATCTGTCACTGGAATATTCTTTCTTCTCTTTCTCGCCATAGTGAAAATTCTATTTTATTCTTCATTTGTCAGTCTCTTCTGTACAGGTGGTCACTTCATTATAGAAACCACCTTCTAGTTTCACATCTTTTTTTTTAATTATTCAAGTTCTAATTTTGATCACTAATTTGTCTTTCCAGCTTTAGCAGGTGATTTTTTAGATAGAAGCTTCAGAAAGCTCAACTGAAAAATAATGATTCAGTGGCTTAACTTTATCATGGAAGTTTTATTGTTCATGAATGGCATTTACAGGGAAAATAAAAACTGAATCAGAATTTCAGCTGACTTTTTATAAAGATTAGTCCTCAGTAAAAATGACTCCTAGCTAATTTCAGTTATGATCCTGGAAGGAACTCCAACCACAGAATCCAAAACACTGGAGGATGAACTGGTGTACCAGGTTTGATCTGAGGCTCAGATCAGTGGATCCCACCCACTCTGAGCCAAGAGCTCAGACACAGGAGAGAACCAGCTCTGTGCAAACTGCAGAAGTTAAGCTGTAAACTGTATAATTTAAATGCAACCCCAACAATTTTCTGTCTACCAATGGGAATCTGTAATGAACCCCTAAAGGATTCCTGAAGTAGGAAGCACTGGGCCATCCTGAATGGGACTGAGGACACACCATTCCAGAGGGACTGAGCACTGCAGACTCATCTCCTGCTTTGGATGTGATGGGTGGCATCTCCCAAATTCACTATTAACACCTTGGGACACAGAGGAAGTTGTCCACAAGATCCAGAGCAAAATCATAGGTGGCTGCTTACCTCAATCAGGCATTTAATGCTTTCCCTGCGTGTGTGTCTGTAAGTCTGTGCTTGCAGAAAGAAAACTCTGTTTTGCAACATCTCTAAAAGGGAGCAAGTCTTTTACATCCACTTTCTCCCAGGTTTAATTTCAGGAAGAATCAACTAACATCAACTTGCACAGAAATACCACAGAATCCATAATTTCACTAACTGCTAAGCAAAAACAACATTCAGGATAGTCAAATATGCTCTGAGGCAAGAGCAAATGCCCATTAAAAATGCCATGGAAGAAAGAACAAAAAGGCTGGATAATGAGTACACAGTGTGCAGCTGCAGGTGAAATGACAGAGAAGCTGGAGAAGAGAGAGGGACAACAAAAAACCTCATCCTAATTAAGTAAACAAATGACAAAGAAGAAAACCTGCAGTAGTTGGGTGTGGTTATTTGATGGTTAAATGCTAAACAATGATAAGAATTTGGCAAAATAGGGACTATATGAGAATACAGCACATACAGTTATCTTACACTGCAGCAGCTTTCAGTTCCTCAAGGTGAGTAGATTTTTATGAAATCAGTGATTCTGTACAGGTGGATTTTTTTTTTCTAATTGAATATTGCATAAGACAGAAAAATGCTGCTTGTCCTAATGTGTAGCTCAAGCCAAAGGTCCTCCTAGACATGCACAGTATGAAAATGAAAAGCAGGGCCTTTGGGTTGTGAAAAGAAGCCATATGACTAAAAAGTGAATCCATTTTCCAAAACGCCCACACAGACAAGAGCTTCTGATGTGAAAAATGGGCTCTGCAAAAGCTAAATTGCACATATTATTCTCATGAAAAGTTAGAATCAGGCAGATTATATGACATCTACTGTGATGAGATTTTAAAAAAAACACGTAACTTTTGATGTTATTACAGTATGAAGAGTAACTTGATTGTTCAATGTATATTAATAAAGAAATACCAGTAATTATCTAATTGAATAATTGCCTTCTTTTAAAATTTACATAGGCAAAGATGCTTGCTTAGTTTTTCCAGGCTTGTTTCCCCTCTTGCTGCAGGTGAGTTTTGGGTACCTTCAAAATGATGAGCAACATGTGCGTGCCAACAGAGCAGTTGAGGCTTACCTTGGCACTGGAATCCTTGTTTCCCAAATCCCCTGCATAAAGAAGGAAAAAACTCTTAGTATGTTGAGTTACAATTTCTACTCAATGCTTTATAAAAACATAAAAATAGCTCCATATTCAATTACTTCAGGTTGTGCTACGACAGCAACAGATTTTCAGATACACAACACAGGCCAACCCACCCATTTCAAAGCAGAGAACAATAGCTGTCACCAGCTATGTAATTTCAGCTTCTGGCAACAATTTTTTTATTATTATTATTTTACAAGCTATTTTGGATCTACAATTATCATCATCTGTGATTACTGCATAATATTTCAACTCTTTTCATGCCACATGTAAACTTCACAGCAACCTAAGATATTCCAAGTTCCAGCAAAGGCGTATAATCCAAACCAGACTTGGGTTTTCATCCAAATTTTAGGATTACACACTCTGTGCCTCAGCCAGACTCCAGTTGTTTGCTGTATGGAAAGCAGGCAGGCTAAAGGTTTTGCTTGGTTCAATGTAAATGAGAAGACAGGCTCATGATTTTCATACTGATTCTTTTCCACTCCTTGCTCCATTTCCATAAAATACAAAGTCTGTGTGAATAGTGCCCGTGGTATCCAGAGGTCCAACATTTATTATACCTCTGACTTTATTTATTTATTTGTCTTTGTTGGCTTTATTTATTTGTTTGTCTTTAAGCAGTCAATGTCCTCTTTCCACAGAAATAACTGTTTTAAGTATCCTCCAAATAAACATCTCTGCCTTTTCCCCTCTTTGCAGAACGTTTTTCATCTGGAGCTGCTCACACCCAGAAATAATCAGACAAACCCAAGAGCTGGAGAAGCTGGATGCAATTAACAATAGGGTTTAATTAGCAACTCTGTGGAAACGGTTTGTAAAAAAATATCTACACAATTTCTCCATTTACTTATTTAGAGAAGGGACAAAACCTTTCCTGCACTGTTGCTTCAGGTGGAAGCTGAAATCACCCAGCTCACAGCTTTTCCAGGCATTTCTATGCACAAGTCTCTACCTGCTGTAAGCAAGTTTAAACTAAGAAAACCAGAAAAAATAGCAAATTATTGGCTTTCTTGGCAGCACACGTGCCTCTGCTGTCACCCTGGTGCTCTTATCTCTCCTCTTCACAAAACCCAAATCCTGCACTGCAAGTGTGGAAATGCAGAGCTGATGGCAGGGCTAAGGACATGAAACAGACTTGGAGAGAAATTTTTTATCCCTTAAAAACAGATTTATTTGTAAAGAACATCGCTGTGTTATCTCCTGCAAAAGCACGGCCGTCCCTCCGTGTTTGAGGGAATCGCTGCAGGGCAGGAGCACACCCCGGTCCCGGAGCAGTTACAAGGTATTTTAAGGAAAAGGTCTGTAAAAAAATATCAATAATCCAGAAACAAAGTAGAAAGGTGAGAATTGCTGAAGAGGATAAGGCGCCACTAAACTATTTTGGTAAATACTATCTCGTGAAACATAATCCTATTTGCATAGTTCATTAAGAGGTTGTATTTACTGGTCTTTAGACCTTAAGACACACGTTAATGGACACAAGTCACTTGGGAAATAGATGAGCCACTTTCTGTGGTGTGTGATGGGTGTTCAAGTGTACCATCTCCAAATTCAGCAATGAAACAAGTTTTCGAGCTGTCAGATGTTCTTCTCATGCATGTTAAAAGCTTCCCCGGACTCGCTAAGCAAGACAAGACAAGACAAGAGCAGAGCCACTCTTTCCACCTGTCAGCCCTTTCACTTCCAAATCCATCCTGTCATTCAGGACAGAACTCTGCTTTGTTTTATAATTGTGCTACTTATGTGCACAACCACAGCTCGACAATAACCTTGCAGCGGTTTTTCACACCTCTCAATTTACTCTGGTTTAGATTAACTTTGAAGCAGTTTTGGAAAGTCTCTCACTTCTACAACATCGAACTCCACAATATTTTTTTTTTTACAACTAGGGAAAAAAAAAAAAAAGAATTATAAAAACCCCGAAACTCAAAGTTGACTTGTTTCTCCTTGTTTCTCCCGCAGCCCATCATCTCAGTTTTCCTTCCTTACTCTGCAAATATATTTCTATCATTTCTGGAGCACCCACAGTCTTTGCTTCAGCAGCAAACAGAGGAAAACTGATGGAGGAAGGCGAAAGTCTGTGTCCAGACACATAAATACGTAAGAAATGTAACATCTAAATACAGGTGAAAAGAGCAAGAAGCGTGCCCTGGACACAGAGCCAGCTGGGTGCAGACCCCTCTAGACTTTGTACAACTTCGGCCAAAATAAATCCCAGCTCTCGTTGTCAGGTCCCGGCCCTGCAGCACAAACTTGAGGAGCTGGAGGGGCAGGAGGAGAACCCCGAGCTGTTCGTGCCGCAGGTTCGGCACAGCCCAGGTTCGTTCCGCTCCCGCCGGGAACCCAAAGGTGTGGTTTTTTTCCCCCTATCAGCTTAGCAATGAGGGTGTTGGTAGGGAGTTTTCCTGCCCTCTCTCACAAAAACCACCCCTCCCTTTCCTCAGCGTGGAGCGGAGCAGCGGTGTGACGGTGCCTTCCCGGCCTCCGCTGCGGGAGGGAGCAGGGCAGGCACCGAGCAGGAGTTGGGGCCGGGAGCCCCGAGTGGTGTCACCGAACAACCCCCGTGTGTCACAGCCCCGGCGGCTGGTCCTGCCTGAGCCCCCACCGCGGGCAGGGGCTCCGCGGGGAGCTCAGCCCAGCCCAGCCGGGCACAGCCCGGGCACAAGGGGCGAGCAAACAGGATTTGGGTCCCTCAACACTGCTGTTCTCTGTAAGCGCCGGTAAGTTTGGGGGTCTCCCCGCTCCGACAGCGGGTGCGCCCAGACTCGGGCCGGGCCCCCCGAGAACCGCGGAGAGGGGGATGTGACAGCCGGGGACAGCCAGGGGACACCGGGGGGGTCACCTGCCCGGCCCCGGGGGGAGCGGCCCGGGACCCGGCTGCCCCGGGAAAGCAACGAGCGGGAGGAGAAGGAAAGGAGGGGAAAGGAGGGAGGGAGGGCGGCTCACCGGAGCTGGGCACCGTGCGGGGACACTGCCCGGCCCGGGGAACCCCCTCGGGCTCAGCGGGGCCCGAGCGGCGGCC
>VXBA01001420.1:1708792-1731976 GCA_013399895.1 Serilophus lunatus
CCCGCTGGGGAGCGCCGGGGGCGGGGAGGGGGCACCGTGAGGGGCGTCGGCACCTGCTGCCCTTCGTCAGCGGCCCCCGCCCCGCACACACGGACCGGGTCCTCCTCACACGCACCGGGTGTATTCGCACACATGGGGTGTTCTCTCACAAACCGCGTGTACTCACACGCACCGGTTGTATTCACGCGCACCGGGTGTATGCACACGCATTGGGTGTTCTCTCATACACCGAGTGTACTTACACGCAACGGCTGTATTCAAACACATCGGCTCTACTCACACACACACACCGGGTGTTCTCTCACACACACCGGGTGTACTCACACGCACCCACTGCCCTCACACCCGCACTCCCACTCATACCTCGGCTCCTCTCTCTCACACGCACCCGCTGTCCATAAAACACACCGGTTCCCCTCACACACACACGCACACGCCGGTTCATCTCCCTCTCTCACGTCCACCTACACAGGCTTCCCTCACACACACGCGCGCTCACACACACACAGAGGGTTCCCTCACACATACACACAGAAGCTCCCCTATCACTCACACACACACACACACACACGCTCTCGGAGGTTCTCTTAACACACAGACACACACAGAAGGTTCTCCTCAACCCACGCACACAGACCGGCTCCTCTCACACTCCGCTCAGCTCTCTCCATGTACACACTCACACACACACACAGAGAACAGCCGGCCCCTTCTCTCTCCCTCTCACACACACCAGCTGCTACCCTTCAGACACGCACACACACACGGAAGGTAGATCACACATACAGTGTTTCCTCAGTGCCAGCCATGGAAACCCCCCTTTTCCCACCCTGGCACCCCAGGACAGTGCCCCTCCAGCGCTGCCTCCCTTCACCTGTACTCAGCACAGCTGCCACGGGCACGGCCACCAGCGTGGCAGAGAGCACGGATAACCTACACCCAGCTGCTCTCTGCCGCCTTTGCCACACACGCTTCCTACCCCAAAAATCGTTGTTCCTCCACCACAACAAACACACACCTTCCTGCCCCCTTCCTGCCGCTCACAAAGCCAACAGCAGCCATGTGAACGCTGGCAGAGGCCACACTGAACAGCATCACACGGTCCCCACAGGATGTCTCGCCCCACTGCAGGGTGCTGTGTGTCTTCATATATCAGTATAAACCTCCTTCAGTATTTCATATTTCAATACATGTCCTCATGTGTCCTCATTTATTTTCAATAAATGTCCTCAACAAAAAAATGTAAGGGACACACCCCAAGTGTTTCTCACTAGTTGGTGCATCCAACACACACACACACCCCCCAGACTTTAACTGTGGTTTTATGCAGCACACCAACAGTAGCACAAAGTATTCTATAAAACAATAGACCTGTCGGTGTTCATTGAATCACATCACACACAACATGTTCACAAGTCCCTGGACACTGAAACATCTGCCCATGTAGCAATTCAAACCAGAGCTCCATACATTCAGAAAAAAACACCACATAAATCATGACTATGCTAATATAAACTCATAATATCTATGGTAAACAAAGAAACCAACTACTAATTATATTGTGTTTAATAAATGTTATTCCCACGGCTATGAATTTTCACATATGAGAAATAGATGCATATTAAAAGTTCTACTCCAATATATCTTATGTGCTCATAAGTTTGGCCGTGTAAGCATGTGTAATATGTTTTATTTCACAAGAATGAAACCCAGATAATTAACTCAAATCAAGTCTTACTTGCTGATGGGGAAAATACACAGAACAGAAAGAACTTATTACATGCTATCATACTCTTAATTTAAAAATCTTGGTTTCTGGGGGCAGCTTGACAGAACTGGAATGCCTGTGGCATTTCACCAAATAACCAATGACAGGGATAGCCCTGCTCTTTTTTTAAACTTAGAGAATCACACCAAATACTCTGTTTCCATGTGCCCTTGCTTCATGGATTTTATTTTGTGAGCAACTACTTCCAAATTTGATCTAAAATTCAATAAAATATAAAGATTTTTAATTTGGTCTCCACCTATTCCGCACATGTTTCAAATCTCTTCTTCTTCTTCAGGAATAGATTTTTCTTGTCTTAATCAACTTATGCCAAAGCATGAGAAGCACCAAGAAACATTTTGTACGGTTGTTAAGTGTTCTATCAAGAAATATGGAACACGTTTATTTCTATTCCTTTCATGCTATATCACAAACACAGCTACTGAAAGATTGAGCTGGACACGACTCAGATTATGTCAGGTTTGGGACATTCTGTGCATCGTTGTTCCTTAAAATCTCACAAACCTGCTGAATCATTTTGGATTCCAGTTTCTTTCCCCTGAGTGAGTCTGGGCCAGATTCATTCACTAAACATTGGCGAGTGCTCTGGGCTCTTCACTCAGGTCAGTCCCCAGGGAAGAGCCAAGTGACACCAGTCGTGACACTCCACCATTGCATGGGGAGCTCTCTGTAAAAAGCTACTTCATCTCCAACCTAGTAATTATTTGTACATTGTGATTATACACATTAAGCAAAGAAAAAAGTCTGTTCTGTGTGCACAGCAACTCCCAGACAACCAGATAAACCCTTCTAACACAACAATAGTACAAAACTCCTCTTATTGCTGTATTTTGGATACACACCAGTTACTTTTTGGTATATATCTCCACCTTCAAATGGCAAGATTTGTCCCCAGGATCCAGGTCACTGTTACCATGAAGGGATAGAATGTTCCAGTCACCAGACACTGTTGGGATCTGCTGTTGTAAAACCATCATCCTCTTGCTGAGAGGCTTTTAATTGTCTGGACACTCGTTTTTCCTACTCTGCACTCAGGTTCTGTGGGTGAAACAGGAACTCATCCTTCCTCTGCAAATAACTGGAGGAGAGACGTCTGCCACCTCTTCCTCTGAGCACATTCCCCTCAGCAGCCCATGACTTGCTCTTCTGCCAAGGGCAGTGTTTGCAGTTTGTTTCTGATTCAGGCCATCTGGACCAGGAGTCAGCATTTTCACTGTTCGTGTTCAGGCATATACATGGTTATTAAATCAGAGTACCAGCTTTTCCAACCTCCTGGCAAGCAGTTTCAGAACTCCTGACTCCAAAGTGCTGTTTGTAGGGTCTGTTCATAATAAATTTCCTCCCGTGTGACTATTTGGATCGTATCCTAGAGAGTCCATCCCTGAGAGAAGTTCCCATTGGATGGTTTATGAGATTTTCCGTAAAGAATTTGATTATTGCTGTAACAAGCACAACTTCTCAAGTCCTTTCCATATTTTCATCAGTACCATCCTAGGTCTGTAAGTGCAAGCATCTGGGTTCGTTTTGAAACAGATTTCTTGTGAAATGCCTTCCCTTTTTATTCATCTGCTGGATCAGCATGCTACTGCCTGAATCATTTTTTAATCAAAAACAATAAAAAAGGGTCTCTTTCCTGAAGGAAAAGTGGATTGTTCTGTCCCCATTTACAGGCACTGCTCTGCATCAGATGGACTCAAAGACTGAGCCAAGGAGAACACCTTCCTCAGCTGCTTTGGCAATTGTGACTATTTTATTATTTCCTGCTTATGAGGAATATTCAACAAACAGGGATCACTTCCTGCTGGAGGCCTTTAAGGAAGTTCACAAGCTAATTTCTCCTCACACTTCAAAGCAAAACTGTTTCCTTTTCTACAAAGTTATGAGAACAAGAACCCTTTTCCCAAAGCCCTTTTAGGAAGGATGATTTGATCATTGCAACACTGCTGTCAAAAATTATTTGTTTCACTCAGTCTCATCTTCCAAAGGAATTTCCATAGAATCAGCTCATGAGACATCTCTACCAGCACCTATTGTGGGATAATTACTTGCCATAATTAATTAAAACAAATTATCTATGTCCACTAATTCATGGACGTCACAATATAACTTAAGAAGCCAGGTTTTCCTAATCTCTTTTTTCCATGTAATATAAACTTTCCCTCTGAAAATCACCTTTGAGTTTAGTGTTGAAGCCCCTGTTTTGACCAATAGCAATTAATTCTGAGATCATGTCCACTGCTCCTGTAGTTTTTCCATACCCTACTACACATTCCTCAACAAAGCTGTTTATTGTTCTTGCTCAGACACTTTGAAAACAATATACCCATAATGTTTCCAAAAATTAAAAGACGGTAGGATGTGGTAACATAAATAAACACATTTCTGAGAGTATTTGTCTGTCTGTTATCCCAGGGGTGAGAAGGAAGTAGAAATATTTTGTGTGTCTCCCTCAGCATGGCTTTCTATGTTTCTGTGTCTTTCTGCATCTGTGTTTAAAGTTTCCATAACCCTACCCACATCTCTGTACTTACACTGATTCTCCTCTCTGCCCTTTTCCCCTCAAAGTTACTCAGAGTGCAGGTTGGCAAGTGCTGGGTCATTAGACAGGTTTTAATATTAAATTATTCCATGTGACAGACAGCTTGTTTACACATGCCAGTACTAATGGGAAAGTTTGGTTGCGTGCTTAAAACACAGTCAAAAAAGAACAGTAAGTGCAGAAAAAGAAGTCCTCTGAGAGATGAAATGTCATCGAAAAAGTATTTCTGAAAAAATTCTGGGGGAAAAAAAAGATGGCATATCATAATAATTAATCATTTCCCAGGGAAGAAATTGCAGTTCATCGATATGTCCTAATCAGGAAAATCCTCTTTCCCATTGTGACTCGTAAATGAAGCCATTATTTCAACTTGAGTTTCCTTGAAAATCGTGCAAAACCCATTCCTCATGAAGATAGCTTGGAGCTGCCTGCACATTATCCTCACAGCAGCTCTCCAAAGAATTGGAAATAAATGGCTGATGATATACAGAACATTGAGTGTAAAATAGGGTTTTTTTATATCAGTGTTCTCATCAGAATACTGAGTGACAGCCCATTGCTTTCTTTTCTCATCTCACCTCTCAGGAGTATGAGGAGCATGGTAAAATATCTCCTAGTTATAGAGCTGAATCAGAGCCTGATGCTGTTACACACTGAAAAGTGATGGGGGTCCTTTGGGAGGTTTCCTGGGTTTTGTCGCTTTCCAGATTGTACAAACAAAAATTTCTGCCTCAGCTGGAGTATTTGCTGTCATTATTGTTTTGCAGATTTTTGTCCTTCCCACCAGCAATCACTCAGGAAAATTTCAAATCTCTCTTCCAAAAAGTAATTCACATTCTTTTGAGTGCATCAGAACAATTCTCTTGTGTAGGCAAATTTTCAGTCTTCAACTGTACATAGAAAAAAGGCAGAAAGACTGAGACTTTGAATACAAACAAAGCACTCAAACCATGTGGGAAAAAACAAACTGCTCTTGTACCAGCTAAACAAGAGAGCCTCTGTGATTCATTTAGAGAAACATGGCACACAGGTTTGTAAGGAGCAAAGCAGGTGGGTTTTGCCAGGGACAGCTGACCCCTGGAATTTTTTGTCCAGAAGAATCAAGGGACCAGCACTGGGGCAGGACACGGGCTCGGGGCAGTGAGGTGACCTGGGAGAGGCAGAGAGTGGATGTCCCAGACCAAACACAAACCACAGCTGGCTCAGGAAATTCCCTGAATGGAAAATGCTCAGAAAGTGAGAGGTTCATTGGAGGAAGTATCCTGCTTGCTTTTCTCACTTCTCCTTAGGTGTGTGACAGATCACACTGGGTGAGACCTGCCTGAACCACCCCCATCACTATTTCTATGGCCTTCCTTTTCTTCTTTCATTAAGGAAAAAAATATTTACTGTATCACTGCCACCTGAGAAAAAGTTACCCTAAAAATCCCATTTTTTCCCATATTTTTGCATTGAAGTGTGAGCTGTACCTGTGGGGTTTAATTTGCAGGTCAAGACACTCCACAGGTGATGCCCTGAAGAGCAGAGTATGTCCACCAAATACAGGTTAGGAGAGTAGAGTCATTATACTGGCTTGAAACCTTTTCCTCACTCTCTGTTGTGCTTTTCTGGGACTAAGCTGCTACAAGAGTAAATGACTTTGTGCTGCTCAACTGTTGGAAAACATCAGCTTTGGAATATCATTATGTGAAGCATCAGAGAGCTCCTGATAGGGAGCTATCTTTATGGTGGTGATCACAGAATCCCAGATCGTTTAAGGTTGGAAAAGACCTCCAAGATCACTGAGTCCAACCTGTGCCCCATCCCCACCTTGTCCCAGCCCAGAGCACCGAGTGCCACGTCCAGTCCTTCCTTGAACACCTCCAGGGATGGTGAAATTTCCCCCTATTTCAACATGAACAGAAGGGTGTGGGATATTTTATTTACCATATTCCCACAAATCTTCAATTGAAAGGGATGATTATTTTGCAAGAGTAGAATTTTGCCTTGTGGAGATGAGGTGTAAATAGCTATTAGATACATCATGCCTCAAATTATTCTTTCTGACAGCTGAAAATCGTTTATCACAGACACAAGAAACAGTAACTTTCAT
Organism: Serilophus lunatus; assembly: GCA_013399895.1. Taxonomy (NCBI): domain Eukaryota; kingdom Metazoa; phylum Chordata; class Aves; order Passeriformes; family Eurylaimidae; genus Serilophus; species Serilophus lunatus. Next base: position 1,715,213 of record VXBA01001420.1, read on the forward strand.
GTTGCATTTTGTTTATTCTAGAGAGTAAATGTGAGAGAAAACCAAACCATATCAGCTGGAATATCCAGGATATTCAGTTTGTTTCCTGTGGCACCATTACATTATGACATGTTGACGCAGGGAAAGCAAAATGCCATTTCCAATGGTAAGATTTCCAATTATCCCAGGTCCGTCTGTGCTCTGCACAAGTGTTTACACTTCTGGAAACACTAATAATTGAAATGACAAGAGTTTGGCTGGACAAACATGGCTTTAAAATATTTGTTTAATTTAGAAGAACTGAAAAGCGAAAACACTGACACACAAAACAAGCTGACATTAATTTCAAAAAAGCATTTCAAAACCCCAGAGTGACAGTTAACTGAAAAATGAAGTGTGGGAAACCTCTGTGCCACAGAGTCAGAATGTGAGGAAGGATTCTGTTTGTAACACCAAACATTCATTCAACTCCCCACTGGAATTTTCATTTAAAAAGAAAAAAAAAAGCAGAAACTGTCCTTTAATGACAGTGGAGACTATTTTTGGTCTTTTAATACAGTATTGTGGATTAAAGACTGAAAAGATTAGCAGCCTAATACATATCATAACAAGGGAACATCTCCTTAGGTTGTGCTAAGTCAGCCTCATGCTGCCGTTTGGGTTCACAAGATATGGTGACCTCAATAGCTCAAAATTCCTATTTGGATGTAAATAACATGATTTATTATTTACAGATTACTCACAGATTTCAACATGAATTACATTTAAAACTCTTTTCTTCCAGAAAACATAATTTTAAAAATCAAAATCACCCATAATGCTGCTAAGAAAACAGAAAAACAACCCAGGGCATTCCATATGCAAGTGCCAGTGGATTTTACTCCAGATGTGTCATGTCTGTGAGACAAGAGCTGGGCAGCTCAATTTAAAAGGTTTGGAACAGTGGTTAAACCAACCTGTACAGTGGATTAATATTATTCAACTTGACTATATGCTGATGCCCATGGAAAAACCTCTCATTAATGACCATGTAATTAAATGGCAGCAGGGGGAAAAATGAGGTTGTTTTTTTTCCCCCAGAAATAAAATAATAATAAAAAAATAAGGAAAATATGCAGTAAACGTGCTTTCTGTGCCTTTTTCAACTTGTATCATAAATATTTGGCACTTTGTAAAGAGTTCATGATCTGTTCCTTCCAAAACATCTGGTCATCTTCTCTTTTCAAACTTAAATTTATGAGAATGTCACTGATACCAGTTCTGGCAATGCTGGAACGATTTTATGCAATGTAATTTTATTTCATTCTGCTGCCAAAATTCTGGCAGCATCTTTCTGTGTTCCTGGGCAATGAAAAATCTCCATGTGCAATGAATAAAGGAAAATCGACCTCTGGTATTTATTTTTGTTATTTTCACAGAAAATTACAAAATAAACGCAAAACTCCAAGAAAAGCTTGGCTAGATGATGATGCAGATTACAACACTAGAATCAGAATTTTTAGAGATATACACACACGTGGAGATTGTCAGAGCAGCTGAGTGGCCTTCTGGAAACCACAAGACAGAGCTACATCTTCCAAAGAAACCAATACACCAAAGATTTACTTTAATAAAGTGAGCACTTTTAAAAGCATGGCCTTCATTTAGTTGTCTAAATAGGATTTGAGCCCTTCAGAAAATCTAATGCCTGTTATTGATACTGGCCTTTTCAAAATCTGCTTCCTCTTAGGAGAGCTTCACCCTGGATTTATTGCTGGACATGAGAGGCTGCCACAAGGGGAAATTAGTTTATTGATATCTTCCTACTCTCTAATGGTCCACACCATCAAAGTACCTTCCTTTGTGGCACAGTTTGAGTCTGTTAACAGGATCCAGATGCAGAATATTGCAATCTCATGAGCATCAGACACAGGCCCCATCCCCAGAGGTGGTTGGGAAGCTTCAACAGCACCAGGATATTTCTAGAAAAATTTCTAGCTCAAGACAAACTAATCTTTCCCGTCACTTTAGCTCCAAACTAGTTCACTTACATTTTAATATTCAAGAACACTCTTAAAAATCAGCTTGTAGAAGTCAATGGTCTTCCCTCCGGATCCAACATTTCATGAAATTTTCAGTTCTGAGACTACATTTTTGATTTTTCAGGTTTGTCAGTCAACAGTGAAGCCAGGAATCCCCCCTTTTGGAGTAATTTGCTAAGAATACAAGACTAAAATATATACATGGGGGAAAAAAATCATAGTCAAAGACTTCTGTTAATACAGATCTGGGAGAAAAAACATCCTCATCTTGTAATTTTGTTATTTGCATATAAACTGATTCAAATCACATATTAAAACATTGATAAAATTCGGTTGAAAAAAACTCAAGTGAATCCATTGACAAGACTTGGGCTGGCTTGGGAAAGCCTTAGTTTAGACCATAAGGGAGATCAGTGTCCACTTTTTGATTACACATTACAGGAGCTGAATCACAAAGAAAGTAGATTTACTCATCCAGAGCACTCTGGACTTCTGCCCAGAAAGAATTTAACAGATGATATTCATGGGTTAATAGAGATCAGAGGATCTCTCTAGATTGGAGCTGTCTCTTCATTAGGAGATACAAATGGAGGTTTCTGACAGAGCCAGAGAGCATCAATCCCAGACAGACACACTTTTCAACCAAGTTTTTAATGTGGATGAATGTGCCAAAGAGCTCCTGCACTGCTGATCCTCTTATCCATCATTTGGGAAGACCAAAAAACGTCAGCAAATAAAGCTGGTGGTAGCTGGGCTTTCCCATGGTGTCGTGGCAATGTGCCAAGGGAGGCACGGCCGATTTGAGAGCGTTCCCCTTTACCTGGAGAAATCCTTTCTCAGGAGGGATGGAGCCATCCCAGGGTGAAGCCTGGCAAGGACTGCCCTGCTGGATCACAGAGTGATGGGATGTTAATGCCAGTTTGATGTACTGAAAGTGTAAAGTGCATTCCTGCAGCAGCAAGTTTTCCTTGGAGAACTCGCATCAGACCCTGACCAGGTCTGACCTCTTTCCAGCTTGTAAACAACACGACAACTGCAGGCAAGACACCCACATATATAAAAAATAATTTAAAAAAACTAGGTCAGATGCTGCTGTCACAGAAATTCCTGGCGTTTGACTTAATAGAAAGGGGAAGGATAATGAGAAAAACTTTGTTTTGAGCTTGATGGGAGAAGAGAAGCAGTTTGGCTTGAGCATGAAGAGCCCCCTGCCCTTGAGGTTTCCTCTGGCCTCTCTGTTATGATGCCCATCCAGCTTCTTCCTTAAATGCAGTTGTGTAACTCCACACTAGCACAGAGGGAAAAGGCAAAAAGGTGGACCAAGATAAAAAAAGGGTGAGAAGGTCCATGGTTCCATACTGTGCTTTATGCTGACATCTCCAAAGTTGTCCCTTGCAGGTCTCCGGATTCAAACTCTCACAGAGAATAATTTGCCCCCAAGACTTCAGAATTCAACATTCCCGAGGAAGAAATTTAACACAGGATTTTTTTAGACAGCGTTTAGATAAATTTATCAGAGGAACAGACTGTTTCACAATATTTGGGTCACAGTAGAGCTGTGAGAGAGATTCTCCGGGTTTTCTGTGCAGGAAATGAGAAGGCGGAGAGGAGGAAGTAGCTGTAAAATGCTCTCTGGTTTTGTACACTGTGAGTTTAATGTATGTGAAAACTAGAACACCTTCATGCCTCAGACAGAACATAGGCCTGCTGTCACCTGGAAAACCTGTTAGTGCCAGCACTCCGACATCTCTGATTAATACAGGATTGGGGATTTCAATCCTCCATGGTAGGTGCCTAAAGTGATTTACAGTCCAGGACTAAGAATCTGAATATCTGATCCTCGCAGGAAAAGGAGATTCTTGTTCCAATTGCAGTCCCAAGGCCAGTTTTCATGCCACAAAGAGCCACAGCAAGCAGGGGCTGGCACACAGGGAGGGCTGCATTCAGGCCTCTCCTTAATATTCTACCTCAGTGTCCCTCACCAACACATTCCTGTTCATTTGAGAAACTTCAGCCTGCCTAGTTATTGCAGACTTTCTACACCTCTCTAGGAGAGACCAATTCCTGTCTGAAAGCCTTTGCCTACTTTCTTATACCTTGTGTCCCAATTATAACATCTTTCCCCATTGTCCTGACAGCTCCAGTTGACCCCAGTGTCAATGAAGAATGCTGCTGCATAGACTGCTTTTCATCATCAGTTTTTCTTTAGCATCCCTCTACTATTTTTCCTCCTTCTTTTCCATTTCTACCTTCACTTTTAAGGCCTTTGCTGGCTTATCCTGTTCCTCTCTCTTGCTCCTTACTGTAACCACTCTGATCAGCAGTGATGCCAATCTCCATCATTTGATTGCTCCCTATTCAAACACACTCTTATCTTTGCTTTCCTGCCATTCCCATTTTAGCCTGGGCAGCACTGCTTCTGCTTGTTCACAGCCTTCTGCATATTCTCCCTTTAGGCTGTGGTAGCATAAACCCAGGGAACAATTGAACTGCTGGGATACTGATCCAGCACATTTCCTGCTAGCTGACATCATCTCAGGGTGCTCCTGCACTGCTTTCTCTGTTTGCACCTTCTTTGTATTTCTGTGGTCTCTACTGAAATAAAGTGCTGCATCATTATTTGGTTTGTAGGAGCTGTTATACTAAAGAGCTCACATGTGAAAGAGTGGGCTCAACTGGATGGAAAAGCAGATGATAGATGTAATTACACACAGCAAGAACTAGGTTGGTTTGCTCATGCTGTGCCAAGATGAATCCATACAATAACAGTCATGTCTCCATAGAATGGCAGAATCATGGAATGGTTTGGGCTGGAAAGGTCCTTAAAATTCATCTCATTCCACTCCCTGCCCTGGGCAGGGACACCTCCCACTATCCCAGGTTGCTCCAGCCTGGCCTTGGACACTTCCAGGGATGAGGCAGCCACAGCTTCTCTGGGAAACCTGTGCCAGTGTCTCCCCACCCTCCCAGGGAAGAATTTCTTTCTAATATCTAAACATACCTTCCTTCAGCTTAAGGCCATTCCCACTTGTCCTCCTATATGCCCTTGTCCTAAATTGCTCTTCAGCTCTCTTGGAACCCTTTTAGGCTCTGGAAGGGGCTCCAAGGTCTCCCAGGAGCCTTCTCTTCTCCAGGTGAACACCCCTAGCTCTCCCAGCCTGGCTCCAGGGAAGAGATGCTCCAGCTTTGTGATCAACTCAGCGGCCTCTAGACTTCTCCAAATACTGGAAAAGACACAATCATTTGTAACACACATTCTAATGTCTCTTAATGCAGGGAAGTTTTCAAGAAGAATCACAATATTGGCAGCTACTATGCAATTATCTGAAATATATAGAGATTAATTTCTCAGTTTCGCCTGCAGTTTTTAAGTTTCAATGTTAAGAGCAGTAGTTTTCACACACAAAATGTACGGGAAAATTAATGTGCAGATAATTTAACCCTTTTCCTCCTCTTTTATAGTTGGGAAGTTCGTGTTTATGGCAGAGCTCGCTGCGCCATCTGCTGTGGGCAGCGGAGAACCGCGGATGGGCAGCGCTGAAATGCCCCAAATTGTGCCCATTTCCTCCTGTACTATTTTAAACACAGAAAAGGATGTAATCCACACAGCAGGCAGATCTAAAGAAGGATTAAACCAGAGGCAATAAAGTTCATTACAGCACTGCAGTGTGTCTTGAAGCGAAAAGCTACTTGTGAAAGAGAAGAAGCAACAGGATGTGAAAAATTGAGAAATAACCAGATGTAAATACAGAAAATTTAATCAATTTTTTTCCCCCGTTGATTTAGCAGTGGTACTTTGCCCTTCAGCACTGTGTATTTGGTAAATATTCTGAGCAGGACATTCACAGTGTATTCTTTCTGAGAAGAATAGCATGTTCCTCCATGTTTAATGTTGTGGCTAAAATGTGTGTTTTAAATGCAAACAGAGACATTTCATAAAACAAAAATAAACAAACAATTGAAGATCCCAGCAGTAAGAGCTTGACATAACTCAGCTTCTCTCAGAGCTTCAAATGTCCCTCACTCCCCCTCGCAGGCTGTGAGTCAGCAGGGGAGGAGGATACTTAGATTAGAAACACCAAACTGTGGAACAATGATTACACAAATGTTACTTTGGTCGCACTTCAGATGCTCCTGCAGTTAAAATCTGCTAAATTAGGGGAACTGCAGTTTCAGAACCTCAGCTGGTATGTGTGGAGTTCTGGCTCAATGACCCCAAACTGCAGCACCAAATCAAGGTTTTATAGTGCTCTAAAACACGATTTAAGTTTGATTCCCTTGTCACAAATTGGCACAGGCCAGATCATCATTTCATCCTTCCTGCAGCACTGGCACGAGTCCTTGGTACATAAAAACACACACACTCAAGTGATAAACATGAGCTTTTTAGTGACAGTTCTATCATTTGAAATATCATCCCAAATATCTCATCCCTTAAAGATGCTGAGAAGACAACACTGTATTTTCCAACGCCACCAGTCCCAAAGGAGATGCTCCACAGAAACAACCAGAGAGGAGCTGTAGGGAGCCGAGACCTCCCTTTGAATTCCTGCATTATGCACCAGTGCAGCATGTGATGGTTGTTTCAGCCTTTATTACCAGCAGCACAAGGAACCTTTTATCTTCTGTTTACTGGGATGGGAATAAATACAGAGAGTTAATGTGTAACCATCCTTTTGTGGATGCCTTCGTTTTAAGGGAAGAAGCTCTGTCCCGAGGGTCACTCGGGACTCCAGGGCCTGGCAGGGATGCACCCCCTGGCACTGCTCGTGTGCATCGTGGCCCTGAGCCACTGGGCTCTCGCTGCAAAAGGTAAGTGTCTTCCCCTTCCTAAGGGCAACACCATCCCGAAGAGGGAATGAGGGAAGCTGGAGAAAACAAGAGGATTTCCAAGCCTTTAGATAATTCTGGTCAAGTGTTTTGATCAGGGATTTTCTCTGAAAGCGGTTTCCTGCTCTTTTCCCTTTCCATTCCTGTCTCTGTCTCTTCCTATGGTGAGGTGAGTTGCTGTATATGAAAGCATAAAATGAAGGAAGACAGAAGTATTGACAGAAGATGTGGGACCCAGGTTTCCTGGATGCCAGGGGAGCACTGTGTGTGCCCAGAGTTAACCTGCTCCATCCCTCTGCCCTGCTCACCTGGCTCTCCCCTCCATCCAGCACAGCTCCTGACTTGCTTTTCTCCTCCTTTCCCCCACACCAAGGGCTCTGGGCACTGTTCCATGCACCCTGCCCCTCGCTTTGCCATTCCTTTCTCCAGCAGCAGCTTGGTGTCCCTGTCCTCTCCCCACAATCCCAGCAGGAGCCTCTCTCTGTGTCCTCTGCAGGAGCACAGGCTGCACCCTCTGTTCCTCCCTCCTGTTCTCACCCCCTGGGTTTGTTCACTCTCTCAACATGTTAAAGCTGTTTTGGAATCTGTCTGATATAACAGAGGGTTTGCCCCAGCGAACAGAAAAACCCGAGAAATCAAAGAAATACAATCACAAAAAACCCCCTGATTTCAGGCTGGCCCCACCAAATGAATTTAGGGTAAAAACTAAATGCATTATTTTGATTCAAAGTCCCTCTCACCCTCTTTTGTTCAAGGTAATCTACCATAACTGACTCACTTTGCAGACCACCTTCATAAATCTATTTGCAAAGAAAAGTAAATTTTAGTTAAGTGACACAAAATCTAACTGGGGCCATTGATAGAGCTATTGAGGAGAAGAATAAAACCACATTTTTTTTCCGACTTATGGCAGCCATCAGCTGCTTCAGTAAGGTATGTACAGAACAGTTTAGCTCAGGGCAGGAAGATTATAACTGATAAAAACACAGAAACCTGTGCTTCCAGTTGAGAAATATAAATAAGTCCAATTTTCTACCCAAGTGTCTCCTTCCCTCCAGTCTGTCCCAGGCCACCAGAAGTGCTGTTTGCCACAATTAATGAAGACAAAAAAGTGTATGAAGTGGGTGAGGAAGTAGAATACACCTGCAGGCCTGGGTTCATCCCCAACAATGGCCAGAGGAAATACACCTGCCTCCCCACTGGCAAGTGGGGCTTCAACACCTTGCTGTGCCTGCGTGAGTAACCACAGGAACCTGCTCCTGCATTTGTATCCCGCACTGCTCTGAAAAGGATATTTTATAGTCCATCAGATGGATTTCATCAGATCTACTTCCATCTCTTCTTTTATTTGTTGGAAGACAATACGGCGTGGGGGAAAGGAAGGGTGGTAACAGGGGAAGGATTTCCTCTCACATCATCTGGGACGTGGTGATTTCAGAGGTCTTTTCCAACCTAATTGATTCTGTGATTTTCCCATCCATGTCCCACATCTGCCCTTAATCCTCTGCTCCTGCATGAAGGTGGAGATTGGACCCATACACACTGAACTTTCCTCTGCCCCAGCCCTGCAGAGTTTATTTTCTAACATGTACTGCTTGATAACCCCTGCATTAATTGTATCCCTCACTGTTCATTTTTATCATTTCACTGCATTGAAGTTATATTCCTCAGACAATCAACTGCTAAAAAGTATTTAATCACAAAAGTTTTGAAATGACTCTATTTTGATAGAGACAGAACAACCAGACTTATGAAATGCAGTACATGGGAGCAGAGGAATGTGAAAAACACCAGGACGAACCTTTACGAGCAACTTGTTCCCATTATAATAAAAACATTATTTCATGCCTCATGAAATAATACTACTTTTTTTTTTTTAATGAACAGCAAAGAGATGTCCCCCTCCTGGACCCTTGCAGAATGGAAAAATTGAATTTGTAGACCTCCAATATCAGAGCACTATAACTTTTTCATGTGACCCAGGGTAAGTGTTCCCTTCCTCATGCTGTTAAATAGACAACTTAAACATTCTAGTATCACCCACTGCCATATTGCAAGGCAGAGAATTTAGAAAACTGCACATAAAAACTCATCTGCACTTCAGAAATTATTAAAAAAATGCCTATGTGGTTTCCTCTGCTCAGCCTTGGTTATAACATTCTGGAGCTTTGCTACTCCACAGGGAAGTCTTACAGACATGGGAACCTACAAATAAGCAGAGATTTTATGCAAAGATTTATTCTGAACTGCTTTCCCCTGCTTTTCAAATCCTCTTATTACATCATGAGATGAAATCCTACAGCAGAGAGTGGATAATCTCCATCGAAGTTGTCATGCTGTTTGGCTCTGGAGACTGGAAATTGTGTTTCCATGCCTTTCCAAGCTCAATAAATAAAAACATGAAGTTAAACCTAACTTGGTCCCCCCAGTAAATGCACTTTTACTCAAGGCTACTCACTAGTTTTAGAAATGAGGGTGTACTCAAAGCAAAAACAGTTATGGTTAATAGAGGGAAATACTTGATGGTAGTTAATTTTATTGGGTAATTAATGACTAAGCAGTGCTTACCTGGAAGGTGAGACAGAGCCTGAAGTTCACTGAAAAGTGCCAACAGCTTTAACTATCTCCTTCTTCTACAAAACATAAATTCAACTATGACACCAAATCAAGCAATTATTTGATTTTGCTAATTACAATTTACTGGTTTTCAGCTGTTAGATATTGAAATGATAGACACATGATGAGTATTTCTTTAAAACTCAGAGTAAATTCTAATAATGTACATCAAGAGGATGAGAGGGGAGCATTTGCTGTGCATATTACATTAGCAATCACAGATCAATGCTTGCTAATTACATATATCCATAGTATTAATCAGTTGTAGAAATTAATGTATCAAATAATGTATAAAGTCAAAAAAGCAAAATGTCTTGTATCAAGCCTTCTGCCTGGATCTTTGCAATACCTGAATATCAACCATTTTTCATATGTGAATCTAAACTTCCTTTGAAGTCAGGAAGTGCTGGACTAGAGAACTCTTAAGTCTGTTTATGAGAAAGGTTAATCTTTCTTGCAAAAAATAACTTGATTCTCCTCCTTGTTTGTTAAACTCTCTGATCACCAGGTCTTTTTGTTTCCAGCTACAACCTTGTTGGGTCAAGAACGAGCCAGTGCATGGCAGATGGGAAGTGGACTGGAACCTTTCCACAGTGTCAACGTACGTGTTTCAATACTAAAGAACTACTTTATCCTTAATTCTTATTCCAGAAAGATCCCTTTCCTTTGCTCAGAATTCCATATGCATTTATTCAGAGGTCTCCCACAGTCTAGTGCAAAAAAATGTTAGGAAAAATCAAGCAGAACCCTCTATGTTTGGTTTTAGGTCTGTGGATTTTAGAGAAACACAGTTTAAAGGTCTGTACAAAAGGCCAGGATCAGGGATGCTATTTGCAGCTGGAGGTAAGGTGCTTATCCACTCAAATTCCTCCTCCCTGGGAATAAAAAGAGGATATTGTCATGCCTTTGCAGGGTTATACAGGATTTTGCTACAACCTGTCTTGTATAAACACTTTACTGAAAAAGCAATAACATTGTCTGAAAAATACAGCAAAAAATCAGGAATTCCATTCTCTAAGGCCCTTGAGACTTTTAATCCGAACAATTTGTTTTGTCAGCTACGATTCCACGAAGGGCAACGTGGATTCATTTAGTTATAGCCATGTTTCTCCTCAGATTCCAGTAATAACTTGATCTCTAAGCTTTAATTTCCATCAATGCTGTGCTTTTCCAGCGGTGACATGTTTGCCTCCCCCAATTCCTGAATTTGGAGTCCTGTCTTACCGTCGCTTAAAACCTGGAAACATTTCCAATTTCATGGACACAATCACGTTTGAATGTGTCCCTCCCCTGGCACTTTTTGGGAATGAGACAGCCACCTGCACAGCCCATGGGAACTGGAGCAGCATTCCAGAGTGCAAGGGTAAGGAACTTTTATGTACACCTAAAAATATTCCCTAAAATTATATGTACAGAACTCTATGAACAACCTTAATTTTATTTTTTTTAATTGCAAACATACAGTAGAATTATTCTGCAAGTCGGGCTGGTGGATGTGAGGGGATTGTGAACACAACATGGGATTGACAAAATATTTGCTGCAGGTATAAAGGTCACATAAACAAACCCTGCTAAATGTAGTTCACAGTGGGGAGGCTCAGCCTGGCCTCCAGCATGCAGCCAACATTTTGTTCTAAGCTTGACTTCATCTAAAAAATAGCCTTACTCTTAGTCCTAAGAACTCCCCTTATTTCAGTGAGCCTACACCATATTTTGTTGTCATATTTGAGTGATTTTTGGCTATAGCCATGTATTGCAATAGATGTGTATTTAAAACAAGTAGTGTTTATATATTGTTTGCAGTTTTTTAAGCTGTTTTTCTGTGCAAGGGGCTGAAATGAACCATCGCTGATGCTTTACATATTTTCCTGGTGTATAGTGTGGATGGATAAAGGTTTGGTTTTGGTTTTGGTTTTGTCCTGCAGTTGTCACCTGCCCCACTCCAATAGGAATAGAAAATGGATTCATAGAGTTTGCTGTCCGCAGGACTTACCACTACAATGAAAGTGTCAGCTTTGGCTGCCATCCCAGCTTTGTGATGGAGGGATCTAAACATTCCCGGTGTGAAAAGACTGGAAACTGGTCCATAAAGCCAACCTGTAAAGGTATGCACACACCATCTGTCAGAAAACACAGAAAACTGAATTTTCCAAAGGGATTCTGTGCAAGAGCTGCCCTCAGCAGGAAACCAAAATAGTCATTGCAAGGTCCTGATAATCTAAGCCCACTCCCAACATTGAGTATTGTATGACATGATGTATCTGAATTGTCTTCAATAATCAATCAGCCATGATTATTTTATTTTGTCTGAGTATTTTTTCTCCCCTTCTCATTTTAGAAATGATTATTAGAAATAACTATTAAAATTAGATTATTAGAAATTATTAGAAATTTTACTGAGGTTGGATTTTCACTGGGAACTTTTCACCCTCTACTTTGGGGTGTGAATTTGTTCAGCATTATAATACCAGCAGCAGTTCTATATACATGTGGGACACATCATTTTCCATTCTTAAACGTCCCATGTAGAGAATTCTGACGGGACCTCACATCCCCCCTTTTCAAATCCTTATGAGTTGCTTCTAACTGGATTGTTTTACAGCCCCGTGTAAAATACCAGTTAAGAAAGCTGTGGTGTTATACAATGGTGAGAAGAAGAGGGTTCAGGACGACCTCAAGCAAGGAATTCTGCACGGGGAAACTGTGTCCTTCTTCTGCAAGAACAAAGAAAAATCCTGTGCCTACACTGTAGACGTGGGGTGTGTGGATGGCAACTTCACCCTCCCCGCCTGCTTCAAAGGTAGGGGAGAGGCTGATCCCAAACCAGCTCCTGGTGGTGGAATGACAAGTACTCTAGTGGGGGGGGGCGGGGTGGGGGGGGCAGTGTAATAGTTCATCTTCAAGCCCTCTCTGAGTGGCTAATTGGGTTATTGGGTATTTGAATTATTGGGTATTTGAGTTATTGGACATTTGAGTTATTGGATATTTGAGTTATTGGGTATTTTGAAAGAAATGGCTTGAGAAGCAGAGAACACACAGCAAGACTTTCCTTTTGGATACATCAGAGCCCTTCCTGTCCTGGTCTAGGTATTTAAAGGTGGCCTAGCCCAAAGAAAAGGCCATATGTAAAGTATTCTGAGATTGAATATATCCTTGGATCAGCACCTCCTGTAGGGGTAAAGAGCCTGAGCACTACTGCAGCCTTGAGAACCTGATGTGTTCCCTCCTACTCTGGGGAATTATTCCCACCTTATGCCGATCACTTTGGATCAAGAATGTTAAAAAGCAGCTGGTATCTGTGGTGAGGAATTGCTGCTGGAGGAACTGCTTCACAGGCACAGAGGCTTTTTGAATAAATAAACAGACAACACCGATGTTTGTTGGCAAAAGGAAATGTTTTGTATTTGTTTACTCAACATTCCTTGCACAGAATTTTCCCTGTAAGTTTTATTTTCATTCATAAGTGAAGGAAAAGCACAGCCTATGCACCATGAAAACATCTCTCCTCACATTTGGCTTGGCTTCTGATGCATGTAGCTTAGCTTTATTAAAACAGAAATTAAAACAGTGTATTTCTTCCAGCAGTTTTACTATGAGGCAAAGATTGGCTGCTGACCCCACAGGGTCCATGAGACATTTCCAGCTATCAACGTTTCAAAAATTTAACCCAAGTTCTTGTTTCCAACAGAACGTGGCTTTTTTTCATCTCTCGTGAAGAAGGACCCATCAGACATGAAGCCATGTGAAGATGAAGCATGAAATACTGCAGCACTAAATTTCTGCCTTACTGAGAGAGAAATACAAGAGGGAAACTCGGGTCCTGAGAGTGTAAATTTCCCAGTGAATTCTGGACTCTGGGAATACAGTCTCAGCACTTTTCCCTCCCACCATCCCCACCAGCCTCTTCCACAAGCTATGACACATTATTTCAGCCATTAACTTCCATTCTTTTTTCTCTGCCTTCTCCCAAATCCCTGCAATGCTCCTTCTCTTTGATATTTCCAACAATAATGACACTGTAAATGACTTCCTCAATAGCAGTTGCTTAAAAATAAAATGATTTTCAGCCACTAGTGTGTTCCTATTTAATATTAGCTAATCATCAATCAAATCCTTTAGCTCTGGACTGATTTATGCTCAAAGGCCTTCATCATTCAGTTCCATTACTGCTCCTGTGAGACTGGGAGTGGACCTTTAATTATAGACAGAGAGTCATCAGTCTGGATTTTCTTGAATTCATGTAAGTAGAAAGACTGGGATTTCCAAATGAGTTTAGAAGCCAAATATCCAACCGTGATTTAAATGTCAATAGCATCAGATAAAGGGGTTTTTAATGTATTTTAAAAATTTGATGGAGTTAATAAGACTATTTTGGTTTCTGAGATTCTAACTTCACCTGAAACTGTTGTTTGAAACAACTGTTAATTTTTACCACTGTTTCAATATTACACAATTTAACTGCTTTTTGTTTTTAGAGAGAACTGTAGACCATTGAGCAACAGTACTGATCTCTGATCATTGAGTAGCTTTGAAGTAAACTGTATTTAAATTTAATTTGTGATACAGGCAGCTTACTGGTATGATCCAGTCCAGCAAGTTTTGTGCTTATGTTTGTATTTCCATTCAGAAAAAAGTCATTATAATTTCAACATACCAGAAAGTGATAGAGAAATATTTGTTGTGCACATAGAATAAATTGTCATGAGTCATAGGTGGTTCCCTCTGCAGTATAAAAGCCTTTTCTCTGGTTAAGAGCAGAAGTAAGCCACACAGTATGCAAGCTACTGTAGACTTTTTAAAAGGAACATTTAACATTAAAATCAAACTACTTTTAAGATGCTACAGCTGCCATTAAACAACTCTGAACATACTCTCTTTTTTTTTTTGAAGGCTGCATATGAATATTTTAATAGTGTGACTGATATAGTTTGTCCTTATGCTTCCATTTTTAAAGAGAGATTGAGGCAGCTATTATGAAGTATTTAATACTTTGCACGGATCAGCCATTTAATTCTGTAATGTAGAGACAGACCAATTCTGGCAACTGAAGTGGGTATTTCCTTGGGACAATGTGTGTTTTGGTTCCCAACATGTATTAGTGGCATCCTCGAATGACATTTGACTACAGCCCCCAACATCCATAATTCCTTCTAAAATATCCATACAGCATAAACCAATTGGTTTGAAAATCCAGTCTAAATGTCATGAGGATCCATCTCTGGGATCGGGATGTTCAGGACAGTCTGAGATACCAAACACAGTTTAATATTAACTTGTGTTTCACAGCAAATCCTGTGAAGTAAAGGTAACATTCACTGACACCCAAATGCTGCTTGGCCTTCAAATGACTTGTATTTTGCACAGAAACGGTTGCCCCGGGAAAACTGAGGGTTTTTTCCCAGCAAATTTTCCCAGTTCTACTTACCCATGCAGCAGAATAATGACTGAACACATCAGCTGGCCTTGCTTCCTCACTGGATATGCAGTACTGGAATACTTGAAAGGCTCACCCTTAGGAGCCACTGTTCACATGCTGAATTTATTATCTAGTCCCCTGGAGCAAGAAAAAAATCTGTGACCTGTTAACTCTTTGAAGTAGTGAGGTGTTTGTGAATCACAACTTTTCAGACATGAAAGATTTGCTTAGAAGGTCTGAAAAATGTCTTGCAACTCTTAGTGTTCCAGAGGGTGGTAGGAGGCAGTGAAACCTGCCTTTTTCCTTTTTTTTTTGAGATGTTTGAAAGAATGCCTTAAGCTGTGCTCATGTTACTTGTGGCAACCTGCTGAGACAGTTACAGAGATAAGAGAACATGGGAAAATGAGGTGGAACAAAACCCCTACTGAATGTTTTACTTAAATGATCATATTTTTACAATTCAAATTAGGAGTTTGTTCTGTATTCTGGCTGGGATACCTTTGTGTTCTAGAACAATGTACCAATAATGATTTCATCAGGAGGGTCAGTGCACATCAGTGCTCATGTCCAAGCTGCAGACAAGGCCTCACTCATTTCTTCAATCTTTTCTTTATTTCTTTTGGACAGAAGTTGTGCAATTATCAAATCACTGCAGGTAGGCTTCAAGCACTCTGGCCACCCTGCTCTGCACTGGTAAGCAGACCCCAAACCTGCATCTATCCCCTCTCAGGAAATTTCTCTTGGAGCAGTGGTTCCAATTTCACTGGTTCTGCTTGGCCTCGTGTTCCTTTTCACCACACCAGGGTAGCTGTCAGAGCTACCACACAATGAACCCCAACATGGAATCATTTCTGCTGAGATGAGCTGAGAAATCAAAGAAAGCAGCCAATTTTCTACTGTTCATTTAAGAATTTCACGTTTGATGTGTATGTGCATGTGACTCAAGCTTAGAAGAGCTGAAGACTTCCTTCGTTCCAGATAAAGCACTTTAGACACTACACACACAGAGTGAAGCCCATGACAGATTCTGGGAAAGAGAAATAATCCAATCAGAGCTTTTACTCGTGATTGTAGATGCACACAATCATTTTATTAACTCAAGAAGAGCCTGAAAAGGCCTCGGAGAATTCTCTAAGTCTTTTGGATTCATTCATGGTTTTCTTAACATGGCTACAGAACAAGTGTAATCAATGTTTGTTTTTGTGTAGAAGTATTACAGAATCACAGAACATCCTGAGCTGGAAGGGACCTACAAGGACCACCCAGTCCAAGACAGACCCCCCCAACCCTCCTGGAGCTCCAGCATCCCTGGGGTCGTGCCCAAACCCTGGGAGCCTGTTCAGTGCCCACCCACCCTCTGGGGGAAGAGGAACCTTTCCCAATATCCAACCCAAGCCTCCCCGACACACCGCTCACCAGAGGGATGCGGTGCATCCCCACGCACCCTTTCCCTCTCTTACTAAACCCAAGCGTTTATTCCGCGCGGCCTTTGGGGACCGGGCGCTCCCCGGCCCCATCCACCCGCTCAGGGCCGTGCCCGGAGTCGCTCCATCCCCGTCCCCGTCCCCATCTTCATCCCCATCCCTATCCCAGTTGTCATCCCCATCCCCGTCCCTATTCCCATCCCCGTCTCTATCCTTATCTCCATCCTTATCCCTATCCCCGTCTCTATCCTTATCCCCATCCTTATCTCCATCCTCGTCCCCGTCCCCATCCCCATCCCTGTCCCCATCCTTATCCCCGTCCCCGTTTCCATCCTCATCCCCATCCTTGTCTCCATCCTCGTCCCCGTCTCCATCCTTTTCCCCATCCTTGTCTCCATCCTCGTCCCCATCTCCATCCTTATCCTTATCCCCATCCCCATGCCCGTCCCCGTTCCCCATCCCCCGTCCCCGTTCCCCA